>JAOUZG010039747.1:1357851-1418086 GCA_026289955.1 Argiope argentata | reverse complement strand
CAATTTATTATATATACCTCTTTTAAAATTGTTTCAGTATATATATAAATATATATATATATATAATTAGCTTTGCTTTTTTAAATTCACATTTTCTTGGTCAAGCAACTAAGTGACTTCTATACAAAAGATTCCAAGAATTTTTTAGGAACAGGGTGTCCATAATTAAACGACCCATCTTAAAAGTTTTCTACAAGTGGAACCATTGCTCAGATATCTATGAAATTTTGTATAGGACATAATGAAGGGATGGGAATATAAAAAAATTTCGCCACCAAACATGTTGAACGTATTTTTGTAGTAATTAAATTTTTCAAAAATATGCTAAATGTGTAATTCATTTTAAAAACTGTCCCTGGTGGCGATTTTTTTTATTATTTATTTCTCATACAAATTCCCATCCTTTCATTATGTCCTATACCAAATTTCATAACTTTCTGAGCAATGGTTCCACTTGTAGAAAACTTTTAAGTAGGGTCGTTTAATTATGGACACCGTGTAAATAAATACTAAATCAGCATATTTTATGAATATCATATTGCTGATTTGACGAGTGATATTTAACTTTTTCTCCAAAGCTAAACATCTTTACTTATAATAAAGCGCAATGTGTGTGTGTGTTGGCGCTCTACAGGCCAGACTGTTCGACCTACATCTACCAAATTTGGTATATGTATACCTTGGGTGCTGGGAATGTGCACCTCGGAGCCCTTTTTTGAATTTTTAATTAAAATTTTAATTGATTAAAAAATAAACCAAATTTTAAAGTTTTTTCGCTATAACTTCCGAAAATATTACAGCACAAAATTGATTTTTACATCAAATTAAAGCCCAAAAAATTAGCTTATCAATGATAATGATGTTTTGACCTATAAATTAAAACTCTATTTTTAATGAATTTTTAAACATTTAATTTAATCATATTTTTCAACAATTTATTTCGCATAAAATAAAAATAAAATTTTATCTTCACAATCTCAAAAAAATCAGCTTTTAATAATATGTTGCCATCACATTTTCAGAAATTCTGATTAAAAAAAGTTAATTACTACCAAAAATAAAGCAGAAAAATATAATTTTCATCACGTGATTATATGAAATGAAATAAATAGGAAATGTGATATGTTTTAAACAATAAACTCAGGATTCCTTCCCCCATAGATTTACTGATTTTAACCCACCCAGCATAACCAAAATTAAAGAGTATATTAAAACCCTTAATATTAAAAAAGCCCCTGGACTAGACAGCATCAATAATAAAATGTTAAAATTTCTCCCTAATAATTTTATAATATTTTTAACAAATATCATAGAACATATGATGAAACTAGGCTACTTCCCTAAACTATGGAAAACTGCAGCTGTCATTCCTATCCTCAAACCAGGGAAAGACCCAACTGAACCAAGCAGTTACAGACCCACATCCTTACTACCATCAATAAGCAAAATAGCTGAGCACATTATACTAAACAGATTAAATGATCACCTAGAGAAAAATAATACCCTTACCCCTGAACAATTCGGATTCGGGAAACATTTATCTACCACCCATCAATTATTAAGAGTAGTCGAATTTATCGAAGAAGGTTTAGAAAATAAGCAGAAAACTGCAGCAGTACTACTAGACATCCAAAAAGCTTTTGGCAGAGTTTGGATAGAAGGCCTTATTTACAAACTCATTAATTATAATATTCCCTCCCACCTAGTCAAAATTATCATTTCCTACCTCAGCGACGGATCCTTCAAAATTAAAATGAACAATGTATACTCTGACACGAAACCTATAATCGCAGGTGTTCCGCAAGGATCCAAGCTGGGGCCAATTCTGTTCTACATTTATATTAATGACATCCCCAAACAGTTTAATACTATGATCTGCATGTATGCAGACGACACTGCAATACTAGCGCGTAACAAAAATATTAAATACATTTCAATAGCTCTCAATCACCATTTGAAATCACTTGAGGACTGGTTCATCAAGTGGAAAATAGAAATAAATGCAAGTAAAACCGAAGCCATATATTTTACTAGAAATAATTTTCATAAAAATCACCCCCTTAGTATTAAAAACCAAACGATCCCGCTGTATAAGGAATGAAAATATTTAGGAGCCATTTTAGACAGTAAATTAACCTGGAAACCCCACTTTAACTACTTAACCAGAAAGTTTAGAGACCTCGAACTCCAAAATGCCTAGGAAAAATAAAATGCTTATTTACTCTGCATATTTGCTTCCAGTACTAACTTATGCCTGCCCTGTATGGGGGTATGCTCCAATCTCAAATATTTCTGCCATGGAAAAGCTCCAAAATAAAATTATACGTAACATATGTAAAATGCGGTGGTTTATGCCAAGCGCACTAACGTATGAAGAGATAAATTATTCCACTCTCCTAAAGCACATTAAAAAATTAGCCGAAAATTTCTTTAAAAATATGGAAAGTAACGAAAATTCTGCAGTCAAAAATATTCCTACTTATATACCCAATAGTAAAACCAGAAGGCCCAGGAAAATTCTACTCTGAAATCTCTTATTATTACATCTTAAATGATTTAATTTAATCAAGCAAATGTAAAAATCAAAATTTTAAAGTAAATTCGTATCTTAACTACCAAGGAAGCAACCCCTCCAAGCTAGCAACCAATAAGAAAGAGTCCTGGCAATCGCCACCTCACCTACCACATCGAAATATAAAAGCTGTTTCTCCCGCTCTGCAACCTCAGTTGAGCTTGGCTGAAAGGCCTTATTTGCAAACTAATACACTACAATACCCTCCCCCCCCCACACACACCTAGTCAAAATTATCACATCCTACATCAGCGACAGATCCTTCAAACTCAGAATTAATCAAGTACTCTCCGATATTAAACCTATCCGTGCAGGAGTCCCACAAGGATCCAAGCTGGGACCTGTTTTATTCTCTATTTTTATAACGACATCCCCAAACAATTCAACACAATGATGTGTCTCAATGCAGATAATACAGCGATACTAGCAAGAAATAAAAACACCAACTATTTAACCATAGCTCTTAATCGCCACATCAAAGCTATTGAGGACTGGTTCGTAAAATGGAAAATAGAAATTAATGCGACCAAAACCGAAGCAATGTACTTTACTAAAGCAAACTGTCATCCTAACTTTGCCCCTCTTAAGATTAAAAATCAAGAAATTCCGTGGTCTAAGGAATGCAAATATCTAGGTGTCATATTAGACAGGAAATTAACATGGAAACCCCACTTTATTTATACGGCTAATAAGTTTCGAGACCTAACTTGTGAATTCTTCGCCTTAATTTCTTTAGACTCGAAATTGACTAAGCAAAATAAAATACTTATTTACACAGCCTATTTGCGTCCAGTACTAACATATGCCTGTCCTGTGTGGGGATATGCTGCCAAATGTAATCTAAAATATATGGAGATACAACAGAATAAATATTTTCGCAGAATTTGTCATATGAAATGGTACATGAGAAATGCCAAAATGTATCATGCCCTTGACTACCCCCTCTTAAAAAATTCATTAAATAATTAGCCTAAAAATTCTTTGATAACATGGATAAAAGTGATTATAAACCTCTTAAAAATATCCCAAAATACACTCCTAACAACAAATCGAAAAGACCACGTAATATCCTCATAAATTAAAAAATCTCACTGTGAAATGTAAAGTCTAGGCATTTTAACCCACCATCTTAATTACCCAACATTAATTTTTGCATAAATATTCAAATTGTTTCATCTTTTTAATGTATTTTTCCATCACTTGAAAAACTTTAACTTAAAACTCAAACTCTCTGCTCAGGCAGCATACCCCCCGCACCCACACCCCTCAAATAGCCAATCAGAAAGAGTCCTCACACTCGCCACCTCGCTCACCTACCCAGGCTGTCGACCATCTCAGATGCAAGCGCAGAGGTCCACGCAGTATATTGAAAGCCATGTCTGAGGAACCTGCCATTACTGGGGTTAAGCCCCTGCCGGGGCTAGGAACCCCGTCAACCCTACCATCATCTTGCAACCTCAGTTGGCCCTTCGCAGAGAACCAAGAACTCTAAGTCACGCTATGCAGCTAATCAGTTTCCATGAATGGGGATAAGCCCCTGCCGGGGCTAGGCACCCCGTCAACCCACCCACTACACTTTTAAACACTACATGCAAGATAAAATTTTTCTTGATCGTTTGCAATATCAAATTTATTAATTTAACTACAGAATTAAAATAAATAAAATTATATTACAAAAATGCGACAGTTAAAACTGAAAAAGAACTTTTTAGAAAAGCACCAAACGATAAACTCCCGAGAGCGAGTTTGCATGCTTGTTTGAAAGAAGAAATCTTAAACGAACTTGAAGATGACGTCATTTCAAAGAAGTTACGAACAAAAAGCAATTGATAATAAGTAGAAGTAAAATATTTTTGCATTCTTTTTTTTAATTTTTAAAACAATGAGACATGTTTTAAATTGTTACTTTTACTTATGTGAAGAAGATATATTGTGAAATAAAAGAATTCGCTTTCGTGATTGTAATTTATCTCCGCATTTTATTGAATCATGCGAAATGAAAACGCATCTGCTTTCAACGAAACATACGTAATACTAAAGCTATGCTGGCAAAAGTAGGTCAGCTATTTGAAAACGCATCTTCTTTCAAACAAGCATACATAATAATTAACAATGCAAAATATGTAGAAGCATATAAAAAGATTTTTATCCACATATTTCGGAGATAACAAAACTTTCTAACCAAAAAAATATCATGTTTTCACATGAGAAAAAATAAATCAACTATCGTTCCAAATTAAACATATAAAAATGTCATTTTCGGTACATGTCTACATGAAATGAAACAAATATGAAACATGATATTTGTGGAAAATGAATGCAATGAAACGTTTTCTATGATATTTTACTATACATATATTACTAATCCAATTAAACAGTTTTAATTAATGCAAATAAGGCTTAACATCTACAAGACATCTTCTGTAATCGGAGGACAACCTCTAATTTTTTAATTTTTTTGGGAGAGACATACATCTCTTAACAAATGGTCTAAGTGAAATAAATAATTGGTAGTTTGAGGTAAAAATTGCTGACGAATTACGACTTTTAAATTCTTACATATATCATCTACTCTGTGAATCATATTTAACAAAATATTCTAGAGACAATAAGTCCTTAAAATAAAAAAGTGGCACTCCAATCAACTAAATCAATCATCAAAGCTGATCGTTCCATGAAAATTTCAATACAACTATTCGATAAACACTGGTGATTTTAGATCTCTTTATCAAGATCTAAAAGAAGCCAATCAGGGTTACTCTAGAATAATTGGCTTAGATTATTAAATGATGATTGTTCTAAATTTGCAATATTCAGAATTGAATAAATCAGCCAGATTTGATCGCAGAAGATAGAAATGTTTTTTTATTAATTTAGAAGTTGAAATATTAAGAATATTTTACAAATATGAATCTATAAAACCATAACTAAACCCTAATTTTCTGAAATATATTTATAAAACTAAAAAATATTATTATTGAGAGCATTTATATAAATCTATAAATAAAATTAAAAACTGAATGTTTCACTTAATCTTTAAAATATTTGCTGAATAATTCCTTGAGATAGCCAGATTTGATCTCAGAAGATAAGAATATTTATTTATTTATTTTGAAGGTGAATTATTAAGAACATTTTACAGAATATGAATCTATAAGACCAAAGGAATTTAAATCATAATTTTTTGAAATATATTTATAAACCAAAAAAATTAATTATTGAGAGTATTTGTATACATCTAAAAATAAAATTAAAAACTGCATTTTTTATTTAATCTGTGAAATGCTTGCTGAATAATTCCTTGAGATATTATAAATTATAAAAAAGAATTATTATGTTTCAATATCTGTAGTGAACATAAAACTTCAATATCGGACTACTCTGCTTTCAGCTCTTAGTTTTATTTAAAGACATGCTTGGATTGGGTAAAGAGGTCTTTATATGAATTTGTTTCATAATTTCAGTTTTAATTTAAAACTGAATTTTACGTGCACTGATAGAAAATGAGAGAGATTCGGAATTCAAAGATAGGGCTGCTTAAGGCCTACATAATAGTATAAGTGAATTATATGACTATCGAAATTTGAAGCTTAAAACTATTTTGCTGAAAAACTTATTATGAGATCACATTATATTTAAAAAAAAAAATGCTTGAACCCTTTAGTCTTCATTAATACTGGCGAGCCGACTGGTCGCGAAAGTCGGCTAGTATTTTATAAAAATTATTTTAGGTAGAGGAAACGTACTGTTTTTCTTGTATTTAGTGATTTCTTTTTTTCCCCTCCTTTGATTCTCCATTCTTTTTCAAATTCGATGTCACACATATTATAAGGGAACTAACTAAACTGCATAACTAAAGAAAATTATAATTCACAAAGTACCTCTGTTTGGAGAGGAGAGAATATGGAGTAAAATAGAACCGATTTTCTTGTTGTTTCGTATATATTGCCCTTAAAAGAAAAACTGCAGTTTTATTGAAAAGCGATTAAATAAAACTGTAATGGATATATTTTATTTTTTCAAAAAAATAAAATGGGAGGGCATTTATTGAAAATATTCCAACATTTGAAGATGAGGAAACAATTGTATGAATTTCATGAAATGTACTCGAAAGGCTGGTCCCCTTCCATACACATAAAATGATGCTCTTTACTTATGTTTAGAAATTCTTGATCAAAAATACTTGATGACTAACTAAACGATTGATAAAAACAATTGATAGAAAATACATGATAATATTTTTTTAAAAAAAAAACAGGTTTTCAATTTTAAATGCGTTTTATTTTGTATTGTTCCTCATGTTCATTAATGACTAAAATATATTAAAATGGAATACCTTTTATTGAAAAATATAGGAAGTTTTTGCTAGGTGTATGAACAAAATTAACCTCTTCGTTGTTTGTATTGCGCCTTAAATGTTCAACATTTAAAACTTTTAAAGTTTAAAATGTTTTGTATATGTTTAGAGAGAGAGGGATAACTCTATATAATTTAAAGTTACATTTTGTGCTTTGCTAAAAAAAAGATTTTCTCGATTACGGTTCACAATAATTACATATTTATTTTAATTTCAGGCCTTAAATTCGTACTAACTTTTTTTAAAGCATGTCATGACAGAATGTGTTAAATGATGGATAATTCATTTTATCTGGTGTTGAAAAATTATGATCAATCGAGTAACACAAATTAAAAGATACAGATTTTTAAGTCTCAACAAAACGAAAGTCATTTACTTATGAAATGTATCGTTGAAAATGTCTATAATTTTAGAAATTAAGAAAATATACTAAATAATTTATTTATCTAATACATGAAAATGATTTTTTGTTCGTCTTTTATAATCTGCTGTACCATTCATCCGATACCATTCATAGTACAATTGTTGACATTTAATTTGAACTCGATGAAGTTTACAAACAAATCGTTTCATTCTTTTCTAAGATTCAACTTTATTTTAAAATTTGTAGCAGTTACATTATTACTTTTATCTTCTCTTTTGAATACTAGATGGCGATGCGTGATTAAGTGCGCATCCTATAGTTCCTTGGGGTCGTGAGTAGAATGAGACGATGCTGTTCTGTTAAGCGACAACTTCGCCTTCATTTCCTCAGAAATTATTTTTCGTTGGGCGCCAAATGTGGTGGAATGTAGATTATTAGGATCCGTGCAGGAAGCAATAGGACGCATATTTATAGGAACATATTTTTTGATAACCACATTCACACACTAAAACACAGACATGACAAGACTAGACGAGACATTTTCGCGCGCAGCTTAACAGAACAGCATCATCTCTTCTACTTTTAACAAAATGAACTACAGGATGCGTACTTAATTACGCATCGCCATCTAGTATTCAAAAGAGAAGATAAAAGTAATAATGTAACTGTTACAAATTGACAATTAATTACCATCAAAAGAAATAAGTAAATTCGAGCTCCTCAAACTGGAGAAACGACGAGCGAACAATGAGATGATGCTGTTTACGAATTGTAAATTCGTATGCTTCAGAGTTTCAAGACCAACACGCGGCAAGGAAGGAATGAAGGTGCGTCCTCCGGCGTCTGTTCCAGAAACACGGTTCCTAGCTTTTGCCGGGTTAAACAGAAACAAAGATCACGAATATCACAAAAATACGGCAAGAATCAAAAGACAACATTTATGTGCCGCCTGATAATGCGCATCAAAATCAGAAGACCAACACGCGGCAAGAATCGATGCAACTTTTCTTAACGGAAAGTCGAATGAAGATGTACCCATTTCAGGCATTTCCATTATTCTCACCGATATGCTTTTTGATTTCAAACAACCGCAGTTCCCCATTCGAATTCCATTTCAATAACCATCAACAAGGTGCAACGGCAATCACTTCCAAGTGTATGGATTGAACCTAGAAAGTGTCTCTTCTTCTAAAGAGCAGTTGCATGGTAAATGCAAATATATATATATATATATATATATATATATATATATTGGGGGTCGGAGGGCTGAAGGTGGAAATGTATGTTTAAAAAAATGTCGCCAACCCTAAAGCACTTTAACAATAAAAAAATTTTTAAAAAATAGATTAAGTATTATTTATGTTTCTTCCTCACATGTTATTCAATTTCAATGGATGATTTATTATCGATAAGAAAATAAATCTCGTTCTTTCTATCAATGAATATAATTCTTACTTTCATTCCTATTTAAACAGATAGTTATTTCAAATTCCAAACATTATTTCCAAAATTATTTCTTCTGTGTCAGCAACACGCCGAGTACTAGCTAATTTGCACATAGTAAGTATAAAATGAAGTCTCCTTAAAGCGTCTGTTTGTTGGAACCACAGAAACTTGAGAAATAGTTAGGGATATAGGAGATATTTGTACCATTTTGAAGAACATTCATTGGGGAAGGGTTCAGTACTTTAAAATCATATCAAAATAAAAAAGGGCGTTTTATAATTGTGATTTTAATTTATCCGTGCATGCGCGAAAACCTCAAACTGCGCGTGTGTAAATAGCAAGAGCTGTGGAACAGATGCGATGCATTTCTTTATTTACGTCTGATTTTACACAGCGATTCAAATCTCAGAGTGCCGAAAAGAAAGAAATCCAACCTCAACATATTTTTAAGTTTGTTTGATGTTGCGTAACATGCCCTTGTCATATCGGATGGAGGCTAGACAAGTTTATAGCTAATTTTTCTTCTATGCCACGGTCACGTTTGGGTACTGATAGTGCTTATCCAATAATGAAATGAAAGGGACCTTATTATCAAGATCTTGGGAAGAGAGAGAATTTATTGTGTGTAAGTTATAAAATGATTTATCTTCTTTTTAGTGATCTGAAATACAATGATCATTTTCAACGCAAGGAAAACAAACGATTTGAAATATCGATGAAGCTAGAAAACGAGTTTTGATTTAAATGTGAACAAATGAAACTGTTGTTAGAAATCATACCCAAAAATATTTTTCAAAACTTCTTAAAACTGACGGAAAATTGCTTAGTTAAATATGTATGCTTAAAATATTAGTGCTTTAATTTTGAGTTTTTAAATTGTTGTGAATGTTTTTATTATTATTATTATTGTAGCAATTTTTTATGAGATAATATTTTCAAAAATTATTGTTAAAACCAACGAAGCGTCACTCCGTTTTTGATTGATGAAAATTGAATGATATGTCTAAAAATTGCTTTGAATTGCTGTCCCTTTCTCTGAAGAATATTTCTCTCAAATTTAGTACCAGCAACTGTAACAGATTGGACTGTAATGAGCCAACAAACAGGGAGATCAGAAACACATTTCTGCATTTCTTATAAATAGATATAGTTGCATAATGAATGAGACGGTTCTTTCACTGAAAGGTATCTATCATAATGTTATGCATTGTTAAGAATTCAATCAACCGCGTGGCCTTCTTGGGCGGAGCGAGCTGTCAATCATGTAAATACCACGTGGTCTCAATAATAATGCTAGGATATTTTGTTTCTATGCCAGAAGTGCAACATCATGGACTGCGTTGGGTGTGATCTCGGCACTCAAATTTTGATATGATAGGTTTAGCTTTCTAGGCCTGCTATACTTTGTAATATTTTCTTGGATATGATGCATGTACTAAAACTTAATTTCTTCGAATGCCTAATCATGGGCCTTTTGTTTGTCAAGAAAATTTCAGTCTAAAGATTATTCATCACCATTATATTGTCTCTAAAAAATGTAATTAATTTAAAATCTGAAAAAAAAGATCTAATATTAATACAAAAATAAAGTTATTTAGTTACTTACTGAATTTGATTATCGAGTTATTTTTTGTTTGGTATTTTTTTAAAGACACATTCTTTATAAAAGTATTACTTAATGCAATTGCTTACGTATCAAGACTTGGGAGATATTTCTGATCTCTACCGATGATGATTCGAGAGACTAAAACCCTTATTCATGCAAAAGTTTACATTAAAATGTTGTTTTGAATCCCTGCGTGGTTATTTTTAGCACAATGTTAAAAAACTGGACATTATATGTAGAATTGTGTGATGCATTGCCAGATGACTGATATAATGGAAAAAGCTTTCAATTTGTGCATTCAAATATTCAAATGCAGATTATTTTATTTAACAGCTGCTAAATTTCTCGTGTAATTATTTCTTGGAGTGTTGATGCTCACTAAGAATTTTTTCCTTAAATTTTAATTAATATTTAACCGAACATTTCAAGATCCCTCAATAGTTCCAAGACATATTAATATATATAAGTAAAATAATTTTGCGCCATTTTGAGATTAAAAACATTAGCTTTTCCTTGATATCAATTTTAATTTCGTACGATTTTCTTCTAATTTTAATACGATTTTAGAATTTTTTAAAATATATTTTTCATCAATATATTTCATTTTTTTATTAGCTGTGTTTATATTTATACACTTATTGGTTGAATTAAATATAGAAGACTCCCGAGTTCGTGATTATCTAGTCCAGTTTCCATTTTACCGTAATTAAATGAGGAAGGCAAGGCGCCTATTAAGAACTTTTTTTAAACTTAAAAACTTTGTCTCTTATCTCAGGGTTGCTTTCTCATATCTATGTAATCATTCATCAGTGAAAAATAAAATCAGTTTGGGCGCATTTTCTTAAGAATTAGTCCTACGATTTACATCAATGTTTTGTTTACGTTTCCTGCCTTTAAGTTAACTCATGTAGAAATGTGAACAGTTTACATCTTTTAACTTTAATTTTTTCTAATGAATTTTTGAAACGTGAAGTGAGGTATAAACTATCAGAGTCTTATATTTTAACTCGGAACATTCTACCAACAACTTCTATGATTTACCGAGCCAAAGCTGCGTTCACTTTGAGACAAATAGAAGTTTTGTGCGCAGGTTATAGTTACTAGAATTAATAGAATAGTTTTTAAATTCATTTAAAGGTATATGAAACATTAACAATGTTTCGGTTCAGAAGGTCGAATTTCTTTTGTATTTTTTTTTTTGGTTGGAAAACTCTCAGTAGTTGCATTCTGTTCCACCTGCTTTTATTCCCATAGTTTCAACTCACGAAATAGGAGGAGGAAATGACAGATGGGGTGGTATTTTCTTTTTATCTCGGAACAAATGGATTCTACTTTCGCCGTCTGGCTTGTCGACAGATTTTTTTGAACACAATTCAATCTTTCTCAGACAATTGACTCGATCCATCAGTAACCCGATTATGATGGATTTACTCAAACCTCCCAAAGTATGCTAAAACAATAAAACAGTTCCAAACATCCTTGTTTGTAAGGTCTTTAGTCATGCAACTGACTCTATATTAAAATGCATTTTATTACGTTGTTAATACAGTCTCAGCTTCAAAAGCTATGTGTTTTTTAAAATGACATACTTTCGAGCAAATGTATGTAACAATGCTTAATCTGTATGAAAGAATATACGGGACATACATGAAAATCTCGACCCAAAGGCTAATTTCAAGTCAATATAAGATGGGCTGATATTTGCAGTAAAAAATGTCTTTTCTTCGTGGCAAATGCTACTTTATATTTTTGAACCAATTGATGGGCAACTAAAAAAAATTATAAAATGTAATTTTTTTTTACCGCCGCTTGGTTATATTAGACATATTTAATAAAATTATATTGGATTTTTAAACAAAAAAATATTTTTGAATTTTTAATATTTGATTCGATATAGATTTAAACACTTGAAACAAAAAATGAAAAGGTTTAGATATCATAATTTTTTATGAAGCTTTAAATGTCATTTTAGACCATTCTGGTAATCGTTTTGATAAAAATCTGCCAATGAACGGGCAGATCTTTTACAAAACGTTGGATTTATTAATTTAAAATAATTATTTTCAGTTCCAGAATTTAACCATTTTTGTCGCAGAAGACCTTTGTTGTTAAAGATTTCTTAAGATAAAGATTTGTTTTCTTAAAGATTTCTTTAATAATGTATTGTGAATATTACTTTTCTTTTAATAGAAATGTGAGATTTAACAGAAAAATTTTAATTTCGTAAATATTTCAAATAATTATTTATTGATAAATTAAAGTATAATTCCTTGTGTCATTTAAAACATTTTTATTTGATTTAATTCGTTTGGTTTATGAGTAACGATTTAAAAATTAATTATTAGATATCACGAGTTTTATACTTGTTCAGTGATGTTTTAATCTATCCTAATCCTTTCCGATTTTTAACAAAAATCCTTGCTTTTTTTAAATCAAAAAGTTATATTTTAGATATTAAATTTAGAATTTAAATAAGAAATTTTGATTAATTAAAATAGAAATTATTAAACTAAATTTAGAAAAAGACAGAATGTCTATCTCTTTCCGTTTATTTTTAACTTCTGCACTTTTTTTAAAAATTAAATGCCATTTCTGATTTCTTAATTAATAAAAAATCGATATAATATTTTTTTATTATCTAAGTTGAAAAATTCTGAAATTATATCGGAATTTATAAAAACTGTTTTTCATTAAAAATTAAAAGAAAAATGAAATACACTCTTAAAATAAATTCATCCTGTTATGCTAATTCATTAATCATATGAAAATAGAAACGCTTATAAAAAAATTTGAAGAATATGTATGATTTTTTTGATAATTAACCTCTTTAAATTGTTGATATGAAATAATTGTGATTTACTGCGGCAGACGATAATTTGAAACACTAAAAAAATAATCAGAATTAAATTTGTGTATTCTTTTGTTGTCTCGTTTCTTACGTTATTTTTCGGTAAAAAAAACTGAAAACAATAAAAAGATATAATTTAAATTTTTCGTTCATACAAAAAGAATGATTGGATCGCTCTGACATCTGAAGGTAATATGATTTATTATTTTTGTTTACATCCATAATTAAAAAAAAATATCCTTTAAAATAAGCAGATTGAAACCAAGTTAAAGAATTATTTTATCTAATTTTGTGAATTTTCATGTTCTGTAATCATCTCAATAATACTGATGCTGCAAAGTATAATGAATTTTCTAATAAAATAATTTAATTACAGTTTCTGAAATTATACGTAATTAGCTTTGTTCAAAACTGTGTTTTTTTATTTAAAACATTAATTTTAAATGAATAGGTTTTTAAATATTATTTTAATGATTAATTTATGTTAACAAAATATTTTGGTTTACATTTTCAATTTTATATGAATTATGTGTAGACATTTTACATTACAGTTTTAACTTCTATTTAATATTATTTTCTTATAATCTGACGTTATCTGATTTTATTATATTTTATTATATATTATTATTTATATTTTCAAAGCGATTTGATTAAAAAAATAAATGTAGGAAACATAATTATACAATTCTTCCCTAATAAACAGAACTAGTTCTTATAGCTCGTTAAATTTTTTTTATTATATATATAATATTTTAGGCGCATCTGATGCATTTGTTTGACATTTCAACCTTGTAAATTACATTATGACAAATAAAATATAATAACATTTATTTTAATGTTAATTTCAAAACATCTTCTGAATATTTTTATGTAACCAATTTCACACTAGATTTTATACAATAATCGAGCGTTTAGTTAAATTTTATTTCTCTATATAATATTAATAATTTTAGCAATTGCAATAATAAAAAGTCCACATTATAAGTAATTCAGTTTTTTTAAAAAAAATGTAACGATGCTTAAAAAAATTTAACGATATGAAATTAGCAATCTTGAAAAACATTTTCAAAAGAATAGACAGAAATATGTATGTTCTTTATAAGTCAATTAACAACATTCTCATTTTAATAAATGCATACTATTCGACGCCTTTGAGTGCAAGGATAATCCCCAATAAAAAATGCACGTAATGCTAAAATAATGATGTTTTTCATTGCAAACAGCATTTACACACACTACCACAGTACCCTGATATCAATGCCATTGAATATCTGTGGCCCACATTCAAAATAGTTGTTTAAAAACACAAAATTAGAAACAAATGCTATTTAAAACAATTGTTGCAGGAAGAATGTGTAAAATATCTTCAAATACCACCAAGAAATTTGTCAAATCAGCACCACGACGTCTAAAAGTCATTATAAAAGCCAAAATACATGCAATTAAATATTTGCACTTTCTTTCTTTGCTCGATATTACAAAAATTTCGTTGGTGCACTCTCAACTTTTTGAGGCAAAAATCTGCTAATGTTTACCCGAAATGCTTCTGATATGTTTCAGTTTAAAGGTTTTTCGCTTAATTTTCTTTAACTTTAAATTATAACATTTGTTATGTGTAAAAATCAAAATATGTTTTGACTTCTAGTTAATGTGTTATTTGTATTGAAAGTCGGATTTATCAAGTAAAAGTAAGGTGTATTCTCAATTTTTTTGTGTGACTATATATTTTTTAAAAAATTAATAATCTTTGCTTTGTGCATCATTTTCATGTTCTGAGAAAAAATATCATTTCCTAGAATCAAACAGTTCTATTTATTTGCTATTTAACTAGCTTAAATAATTAATCTTTGTAAACAAAACCGATATTGACTTATATGTATTTTGGTCCATTTTATTTTATTTCAAGAATAAAAAAATAATCAAATAAATGTTATTTACTTCATGATTATATGTGAATGAAAATAAATATGTTGAAATAAGGCATTTATTACATCAGCCCTCATTTATCAATAATAAGCAGAGAGGATTCCACTATTTCCAATTATTTGGATTCGCAGCAATTAGGCTCTATGTCTTCACCGCAAGCTAAGTTTAAAAGGTTAAGTAGTAACTGGCAGGGTCTGACTAAGGCAGGGGCATACAAGGCAGTTCCCCCCCAAATCGAATAGAAATTTTATTTTACGTCTCCTCCTTTAATAAATGCTCTCCATTACTCAAATAGTGAAGCAAAGGGGGGCCCCAAAGAAGTTTTTGCCTCGGGCCCTAACTAGGCTAAGCCGGGCTCTGGTAACTAGACAAGCTGAAAATAATAATTGCGAGTTTTGGGGTATGTTTAGTTTAGAACTTTAAAACCTATTAAATTTTAGAAATATCAACAGCATAGCTTTAAGATGTGTGAATTTTGGAAAGAATGATACCAAAAACATGCAAAAATAGAATTTAAAATAAGCCCTATATCTTTTATTTCATGAATACTTTATTAAGGGAGTCAAGAAGCTGAGAAAAAGCAGTTATAGCCATCTCTATATAAGCTTTTGTATCCATTTATTTATTCATTAATCGCCAAGTTGAAAGAAATATTAATGAGAGAAAATGGTGTAGGAAAAAAGGAGTTGATGTAGGAAGAAGGTATACATGTGAAATGACTAAAAGTAGTTTATATTCAAAATTAATATTAATAAATTTAATTGCTAGTTATATTAATAAATATAAAAATAGATTAATATCAATATTAATTGATAATGAATTATATTATTCCAAAATCTTGAACTCATAGTATTATTTTTGTAATTTAACTGCGAATGATTTTCTTTCATCCGTTTTAGGGAAAAACGATGTATAAAGCAGAAATCAATACAAGAGACTTATTTTACAGCAATCCTGCGTAAGTATTTCGAAGCTTTTTAAATTTCTTATCATCAAAGAATTAAAAACTACTTTATTTCTTTAGCAGTTACTCGAAAAACATGCATAAGCGGCTAATTTAACTTAAATAATTATATTAATTAGTAACTTAATGTATTCCAATTTAAGAAAAAATTAGCCAAT
This sequence comes from Argiope argentata, assembly GCA_026289955.1. Classification (NCBI taxonomy): domain Eukaryota; kingdom Metazoa; phylum Arthropoda; class Arachnida; order Araneae; family Araneidae; genus Argiope; species Argiope argentata. Next base: position 1,401,845 of record JAOUZG010039747.1, on the reverse strand, counting down.
AAAATATTTCTATCATCACGATCAGACATTCGAACATTCGATCAAACATTCAAACGATCGAACATTTTCCTCTATAATTTTCTCTAATTTAACGCTGGAAGAGAAATATTACAACAGCAAGTGATAGTTTGAGTAAGTTATTTTTAATTTTTGATACCATCTGTGAAACATTCTTTCTGTTTTTCGAGAATATGAAAAGAATAATTTGAATTATTATAGAATGGTCATTTTTCTTTATTTTATACCTTCAATATAATGCATGGTTTCGCTCATTTAATTTAATGTTATGCATTAATTTAAAATTTTAATTTCAAAATGTTAAGAAAAATTTTGAATTTTAGAAATTATTAGTTAAGAGAGTATAATACATTTAGAGAAAAAAAGTTTAAAAAAAGAAATAAAATTAAAAGCTATCGAAACAAATTGCCAAATTTTTTCTTATTTTTTAAAATAATTAAAAGACGTTTGATTCTGGTAGCTCTTGGTCCAACTATGCGGCTCCTAAAGCCCCAATATAAACACTTTCGCTTTAGATTTTATCAAGATGAATTATTAATTTATTACCCAAGCGTTTAAGGTTATTAAATAATTTTCAACGTGAGCAGATTTTTTTATCAGATTTTTTTGAAGAATTAATTACAAGAATGAAGGATATGTGAATCCATTCAATGATATTTTGACCCGCTATTAATACTGTTTCGTGTGGAACCCATAGAGCTGATACATAAATATCAGTGTATGGATCGGCATCTCAGCTCTCTGATAGCATCGAGATCCACTATGTTTTTCATCTTTTGGCACAAATGGGAAGGGAGCATAATAAAGGGGATCCGAGCTTTTAGTCCGATCTTTGTAGCAATTTGTCAAGTCATCGTCATCATACGGCATTTTTTATATTACAAAGTTAACATTAGTGGAAGGAAATGAATAAAAAAATTAAATGAAGCAACTAAAATGATTTGAATTTCATCACAGTAATAAAAAGGGTTGTAAATCAAAGAAAATTAAAGAAACTTTTTTAATGAAATAAAATTGATGTCACTTAATAATAACAAAATTTGTTTTAAATTTTAAAATAATGTAAATATGACTTTTGTGAGATAACATACATTGAAATCATGTAGTAAAAAAATTAAGGCTTTGGTTAATTTTTAATTAATAAAAACCAAATTTAGATGTTGAAAGATCTTTTTCTAAGAGCTCAGGAACTTGAATTTGAATATAAACATTGAAAGATATAGCGACAAAGGCTGTTACCCCATTGGAGCGAAAATGTTACATTTACAAGATATCAAAGTACTTTAGGGCTTGAGTAAAGATGTTTAGATGTTGTTTGCTTGGGAGAGCCTGAGACTCAAGAGCTCATGTTTTCCAAGATGTAATTACCTGCCAAATTTAATAGCTCTGCCTCCATTTATCTGCACAAATATGCATCCCACAATTTAAAAAATGTTTGCCTAGAAAAATCACAGCCTGAAAAAAAAACGAAATTTTGCCAAGTGATGATCCAAATCCCATCAATTTTTGTATGGCAGCAATGTAGTGATTTTCTTCTACTATTGCTATTTTCACAAATTTTACCGAATGAGTCAGGTTTCTTCGCCAAAATTTAATTATAATATTTGTTATTTTATAAAATCGTTTCTGCGACTTGTGATAAGTAATGATAATAATTTTTTCTTTGCTATTTTTTCTTTAGGGACCACTTCCTGTCTAATGATCCGAAAACTAGTGTTGAATCTGGATTCAATTCAAGTTTTAGTTATAGTCAGAGTGGCAACTCGAAGGAACTTTTGAATTCAACTTCTCAAGATCTGTTCAACCTCTCTCCCAAAATAAGTGGTTGTGAAGGACAGGTATTTATGCCGCTTTAAAAAAACAGTGAAGAGGATAAAGGCTTTATTGTCTGCCCGATTTCCTCTGCTCGTACCCCAACTTAAGAAAGACTTTGTATTAGCCAAGAATATTCACCGTTTAAACTTTAAGAACGCTTTTAATAGAGAAACGTAGACTGCTAAAAAATTGAAAAGAAATACGGTGTTTGAGTCTTGGTTGCCACATAAAAATCCCATTTAACATAAATCGCAAGGCTTTATATTTAGTTTTGCTTTTGTATTTGAACTTACAACTCAAAAATTTGACCGGTAGATTTTTTATGGTTATAGAAGCTTTACGACTTGAAGCTTATTCATTTGTTATGAAAACAACAACAACCTTAATATACTATTTGAAAAAAGATCTTTTTACACACACACACATCTATATATATGTGTGTGTGGGTGGGTGTAATGACATTTTAAATTATGATTTCAATTGTAATTAATTTCATAAGTTTTGTCTTAATTTAATTTATAGTTACTTTACTCTAAATTGTTCTATTATTTCCTCATCCATTCCACTTTTCCTGTTTAATAAATCAGATTAAGTGTTGCAAAGATAAGGCGTCATTGACTCCATGTGCCGAATATATGGATAATAAATCACGGATGTAAAAATATTCTTTTAAATGATTCCTGCATTTCTCTTTTCAAAGGACAACACGAGAGAGAATTCCTGTAGAAATTTGGCATGTGTCAGATTTATGAGAATGTTCTAGTATATAAAACCTGATTAAATGATTTCGTCTCTTTTATTCTCTTATACCTTTTTACGATCTTTATGTCTGTCTAACCTTCGCCTGCTTTTGTGCCGTGCCTCTCGCAATGGAGTAAAAAGAAAAGTCAACGTTGTCTTCTCCCTGATTTTCGGCCCTGATTCTGCATTCTGCTTTAAAATTTTCCGAATATTTCTATAAATATTTAATGGAATGTGCTAGAAATCCGACCATTTTAGATGAGTTTCTTGACAAGTATCCAGTGACCAACTGGAGTGAGGCTGGGTGGATAAGCGTACTGTGCGGAGGACACTACAATTGGGCTATTTTGGAATGGACTTCATAATTTTGAACCGTTGTTAGATGAAGAGGACGACACCTGATCTCCCCTTCTCCAAACTACTACACCACACCAGCGAGAGGATTTAACGCGCCCCAAACCTGTAGAAATTAACTCGTATTTAAATAGCTAATTGTTTCGAATAAATATTTATTTTCTAAATTTTTAAACATTAAAATTTTTTATTAGAGAAAAAATTAAATTTTTTCAAAGGCAATGGATTCTACTAATTAGAAACTTGGAAACAAGAGCTTATGAGAAATTGTTATTAGCCTATTTTAACTGTTACAGAAAATAAACTATAAAAAAATTCAGGTTAAATAATCTCTTTTTTTCGTTGTTGCTCTTCCTTGGAAAAAGGATAGGATTAAGGATTTTAAATATATTGGACTTAAGTGGGAAAAAAGGGCTTTTAGATTCTCGCGATGGCAACGGGCACTCGATAAACAGCATAACTAGAGACTAACTAAATTTCGAAATATTTCAATAAAATTACCATATGTGCATCAGAAAAGAACCATTTGTTTAAATATTTGAATAAGAAAACAGATTACTGGGAACTATGTTCTGAAAATTGAATTATGAATATTTGAAAGTACAGTGAACTCTCGAGTATCCTGCTTAATGAGGCGGAAAGGCAGTCCAGGTAACAAATAAAGCCGGATAGGCCGGAGTTTTATGAACTCATTTCTTTTGCCAACCAAACCAGAAGATAAAGTCTTTATACCAAAACTGACGGTTATAATACGTATTTTCTCAAAAGTTATCGAGTATACTAAGCCCTCTTTTTAGCTCAAGTCATGTAGAACGTGAACACGGCCCGATGAATCATAGAAGAAGCTGCTGATAACGTGTCGAGTTAAATAGAAGGCACTGTACTGGTAGTTTATATATACAATATATTTAAATACTGCATTGCACGTTTCAAGAATTTATTACATACACATAATTTTTAAGAAAATTCTTAAGTTATTTTCTGTTGCAAATATCAGCCCATGTTAAATTGATTCGAAATTAACTGTTGGGTCGTAGTTTGTGTGAATGTTCTGTATATTCTTGAGTACAAATTAAGCATTGTTACATGCATTTCTTCAAAAGTACGTAACAATGCTTCAATGTCATTTTTTTTAAAAAAAATACATTGCTTTTGAAGTTGAGACTGTAATAACGTAATAAAATTCATTTTAACATAGAGCCAGTTGCATAACTCAAAACCTTAAAATCAAGGATGTTTGGAACTGTTGTATTGTTTTAGCATACTTTGGGAGGTTTGAGTAAATCCATCATAATCGGGTTACTGATGGATTGAGTCAATTGTCTGAGAAGGATTGAATTGTGTTTAAAAAAAGTCTGTTGACAAGCCAGACGGCGAAAGTAGATTCCATTTGTTCCGAGATAAAAAGAAAAAACCACCCCATCTATCACTTCCTCCAATTTCGTGAGTTGAAACTATGGGAATAAAAGCAGGTGGAACAGAATGCAACTACTGAGAGTTTTCCAACTAAATAAAATATAAAAGAAATTCGACCTTCTGAGCCGAAACATTGTTAATGTTTCATCTACCTCTAAATGAATTTAAAAACTATTATATTAGTTTTTGTGTATAGGTTATAGTTACTATAACTAAGTACAGTCTCTAGTATGTAGCCTACTGTAGAAGGACTGGTAAGCAGGACTTCTTTAAATTCATTTCTTTACCCATCAAATACCGGAAGATAAGGTTTTTATACCAAAACTCACTGATAACGTCTGTTTTCTCATTTCTTATTATCATGTCAGAAACATGATGCTGTTTTTGTGATGAGGATTTTGGCATCAACAAAAATCCGAAAGCGGAAAATAAAAATTTTATTATCTGCACGAGTATTTAAAAAAAAATCAGCTTTTAGTAAGGCGTTGCCATCACCTTTACAGAACCTCTGATTTAAAAAGAAATAAATTAATGCAAATAAAATCTAGTAAAATGTCATTTTGAACACAAGAAATTAAGCACAGATAGATTATAGTCTAGAATAAAACATCGGCTGCTATTTCTTCTGGTTAATTGAGTGGTCAATTTTTTATTAATTACAAACTAACTTTCGCGCCGAAAGTCTTCTCCACCGCTAAATAAGAAAGACTTCGATTTTTTTTTTCGCACTCAGATGGGGTTAGGTGTAACATATTTCCGACCAATTATTTCAAACGTTTCTGTTTATTTTCTTAGTGTTTGATGCAATTAAAACCAAACATTGTTAATTAATCGATCTTTCGGATTCATTATGAAGTATTTTTGAATTAAAATAAAACATAATAATAGAAATTAAAAATTTCTAATCTGTATGGCGTTCCCCAACATATGTAGAAAAATTATGCATGCGCATAGCTGTTTTGTTTTATTTCAGAGCAATTATTTTATTCTGAATAAAATCGTTTGCTTACGAGTTTCATCAAAACAGAAAATAAAAATAAAAAATCTAAGAATATCTAGACGAGCTTTTTGAATCGTTTGTCATTATTTCGCCGTTTTTCATTTTAATATTATCTAATGTGCAGAGAAAAATATCATATCATGCTCTGTGATCTTACCATTCTAATGGAATTCTTTGCGATTTCTTGTTCTTTTCGTGGATTTCCCGGCAGAAAGAAGTTTCATCAATGTAAAGTTCAGCTACTTTTTTATAAAAATTATTAAATCGTTTCTTGCCCATAAGAAAAATTAGTTTAACCGAGTAATTATTCTTTCCTATTTCTTATTAAGAAAAGCATTAGTCTGTAGTAGTGAAGCTAATAAAAACAGATGTATTCTTTTTTTTTTTACACTGTTCTTGTGCTAAATAATTCGATCTTTCCTCTTCATTTCTCTTGATTTTCCCCCCTCCTGTACGTATTCCTTTTTCCTACTTTCATTATTTTCGATTAATTTTTTTTGGTGTATTTCATATTCTTGCATTTATTTGTTTTCTATGTTTCCGTTAATTTGCCGCAACATTCATCGAAACCTTATGATTGGAAATGCTATTGCTGTCGTTCATGCCACATTCGGCCATTTCGCTAAAATGTCGTGACAAACTATTTTTTTGGCGAAAATGACTGTATATCAAAGCTGTTCCATTGTGTGCTTTTGTAATTAAATTGTATTTGCGTTAGCTATATATTTTTTATATACGCTTATAGTGGTATATTTCCATTAGCAAATAATTTAAAATTCCGCCAAATTTTCTTTGGCGATTGTTCGTTTGCGCCCGGTAAACGGAAAAGTACCTTTATAGTTTTAAGTATATAGTTTATAAGTAATTTTTCCCCACGTTAATAAGGTTACATATAACATGTTTTCTACCAGTTATTTCAAATGATTCTATTTATTTTCGTTGTGTTTGATATATTTAAATTAATCATTGTTAATTAATAGATATTTCGATTCCTTCAGAAGCACTTTTGAATAAAAATAAAACAGATTAAATGAAATTAAAAATTTCTAATCTGCATTTGTTACCCCAACAAGTGTTTAATATTCACGTCTCATGCATACGGTTTGCTAACATTTTACATTATAATTAGACTGTCAGTTCTCAAATATACACATCAAAATGAAGTCGCGGGTAAAAGCTAGTATTGTATATTTATGATTGATATAACGGAGATATATATTTCATAATAAAATAATGAACTGATACCAGTCACAATAAAAGAAAATATTTTCAATTTTTTTTCCGGTGCGTTCATAGAAAAACGAAAAAGCTGCAGAGCTATACCGGATGTAGATAAGCCTAAAATATCACATTTATTTTCATTCATCGTAATTTCTAATTAGAAAAAGATAAATACTATTCTTAATAACTGATATTTTGGAATTTGGACTAATAGTTTTGAAAGAGAACAAGCAGAAATACTTTTCATTAAAAATAAAAGAGTCTACCATGGAAATTATAATCAAAATAAAAATCTGTACTATGATTTAAGCATTAAACACCAATGGGATGTTTTTATCACACATATTCATAAATTTATTTATTTTAAGTTGTGTGAGGCAACTCTTGCTGATATTTTTGATGATATCAATATCAAGTGCAAGCTGTGAAATATCTTTTATTTAGCAGTAACTTAGATTTTCATATCTTAGAGTTACAGTCTGACAAAAAGTAACGAAGACCGTGATTCACCATTTCCATTTCCTTAACCATTCGTAAATATTTTTCTTTTCTATGGATTAATACACATTTTTTTTCAAAGGGGATATAAATAGAAATGACTTTTAATTAGTATATATTTAATCTATAAAAGTTTCACACTAACAACCATTTGATTTTTTTATTTGGATCTTAATATTAAATTATTAAAATTAGAATGATGGAACAATGTTTACAAAACTGTTTAGTTATAGCTTAAAACTTTCCAACTGTTTCATGAAATTGAATTATAAAATATTTTTTTGAAATAATCTTATGATACATTTTATCATTTTGCGGAGTCGTTGATGTATAACGATGACTGTTAGGTAATTGGGTTGTTTAAATCATATTGTTTCCTAAACAATTTGTATACTATTGCTTCGATGTAATTGCATTTTCAAACTTTACACTGTACAGCCTTAAGGATCAGAAAATAAATAAATAAAGATCACATTAAAAAAAGCAGAAGAAAGGCACAATTTTGATATTTGCCCAGGGAGCCATTTTATATAAGTACATCACTGATCGTGACTGACATTTTACCTTGAAGATACGGCCATGAGATCACATTGGGTACCCACTAAAAAGTGCTGATGAAGAAAATATTTTTAGCTTATTCCCTTCTACAGAATTCGAAACTATCAAAAAGTATTTAATTTGCTTTTTGCAATATTTTCAGGGATTTTTTTAAATGAATATTACTCTTATGTTCGGATGTTTATAAAAAAAATTTAAATTTCCCCTTAAAATATCTTAGATTTTTTTTTTCTTATAGAATGCAAAGTTTTCAACTAAATAATAAGAAATTTTCTGAATATTTAAGAAGGTATTATTGAAACATTATATTGATTTTAAGTAGATTCCACTGAACTCGAAACTTTCAAACAATGGTTTTGTTTGCTTACCGCAATATTTTCATGATTTTTTTAAAAATAAATATAACTTTTATGTTGGAGTGTGTATAAAAATGTTTTTTTTTGCCTAAAAAATCTCAGATTTTTTTGTGTTTATTACTATTATAATAAAATTCAGGATTTTCAACTAAATAATATGAAATTTACTGAATAAATGAAAAAGTATTATTGAAACATTATATTGATTTTAAACGAATTTTTAATATTCAAGGAAATTTAAATAGTTTTAATAAATAAATTTTAGCCGCATATGTACTTATTATAGCTTATTTTTCTTTCATAATTTTAAGTCCGATACGTACTAAGATTTATATAAAAATTCCAAGCAGATGTTTAAAAGATCCAGAAAGATTTCGATGGTACATTGAGATGAATATTAATCGTTCTGAAAGAGAAAACTGAATTACGAAGGAGTTTTCACAAACTAATATTCTTTAAATTTGAATATTCGAATAAATATATCGAATTATATACAAAGAAATATACTAAACCTTCTCCATTCTTATAAGTAAAGAAATTATCATTGATTGCATTAAATCCAGCGTCATAATAATAATAACATAAATGTAAACATACTTTGCAGTTGCGCTGCCGAAAAGAAGATACTTTGGTATTTTAACTTCGATTTATTTCATTACGGAAAGCATTTCATGTTTACAAGAGGCGATAAAACTAACGGCCGTTTACATCGCGATACAAGTGCGAAAGAGACAGAAACTTTCCTTCTCAATGGTTTACTATGAGATTTTAATTGGAATTTCTTTGACATTTGTCGATTTTAGCAAAGGAATTTTAGGTATGTTGTAAGCATTAGGGATTTTTATCCCTTCACTCGAAGCGTGAGAAAATGTTGAGGCCATTAGTTTTCTAAAGCTCGTTTAGAATTTATTAAATAGAAAGTGTAGTTGAATAAAAAAAATAAGAGAACATTTTATAATGAGGTTAATATGGGCTAAATTAAGATAAAAATTACGAAATTAATTTGGTTTTTAGTTTTATTTAAAAATATCATTACATATGTATACATGTAATTAACCTTCTTACATTAAGTGATTTCATTTACATTTTATTGAAAGCATTCGAGTACATTAATTACAAATATGATGTGACACCATCTTTTACATTTAATATTTTGTACGGAAGGCTATCTATAGTGAAATTGCCCGGCATTTTTTTTAAAAAAGAAAAGCAATACATTTTATTAATAGAATATGATGTAGACCGCAATGGTGTAGCTCAAGTTTTGTAATCTAATTCATCCTGCATGTGTTCTGTAGAAACGAGATCTCAATACTGAGCAGTCAGTCTAATGCATTTGAATAATAATAATAATAATAATAATGGTCAGTCTAACAATAATGATGGGAAGAAATTTCTTGTTGTATGATCACAAAGAGTGCGACTGCACTACGAAAAAGCACGGTAAATTACAGTTCTATTGATCCCCCTCCCCCTTTTCTAAAATATAACTTGCGCTTGAAAATGACAAAAACTAAAGCATTGTGAAGCTGATGCAATGTCGTGGTGTTTTTTTTTCTATCCGTATTTGCATGCAGAAGTAATTAGTGCAATTACTGTTTAAAAATCAAGTTAATTTTTATTTTATTTTATTTAATGGACGAATGAAAGAAACCTTTTTAAATAACAATGTTAGTTTTCTTTAATTTACTCCTCCTTTTTTCATTACAAATTCCGACCAAACCAAAGGAAGGAAGGAATGAAGGTGTGTTCTCCGGCGTATTCTCCAGAAACGCGGTTCCTAGCTTTTGCCAGGTTAAACAGAAAAAGGGAGCACGAATATCACAAAAAACCAAACCAAAGGAAGGAAGGATGGTGGCTAATTATCCGACTTATGACTCTTGATTAAATTCTTAGCTTGTGCCGAGTTTACAAAAGTCAAAAACACGAATATCACAAGATCCAAACTAAAATTAGCAGTCCTTTCCCAAATTTAAACAAAATCCATGTTTCCACCAATCTCACTAAAGTTTGCTGTTTCTGAACAAATACAATGGTTGAAACACTGAGATATTACCCCCAGTTTCTAGGGAAATTTACCTAGGTTCACGTGATCTACTAGCATAGAGTGTCATTCACAGCTTTGTTTTCATATTTATAACATAAGTCACTCATAATTTTTCGGTAAGTTACTGACTTAAACTGTAATATTAACTTATATTTAAGTCACATTGCATTACCATTCTGCACTGGTCATGAATCAATTATCTAGATAATATTCAAGTAATATGCAACCAACTTCACTCAGCCATATTGTATGCTATTTTCTTATTTAATCATCTTTTACCGTAATTTGCAAATAATATTTGCTAAGATTGTAAATATACTAGGAAATATATCCAGAAAGCTCAAAGGTTGTTGTTGCTAACCTTTAATGCTTTTTATGGATGTGGTTTAATCCCTCTAATATAATGTGATCCCTAGTTTCAACGATAAAATTAGATGGGAATATCGTACAAAGATACTGAAAGCGAAATTGTCACTTATAGAATGCAGTTATATGCTGGATAGTAAGGACAATTAATTTATTCCATCAGTGACGTTCATGTACACGGTCAAATGAAATGGTGCGTGACTACTAATACAAAATAATGGATTTAATGCTATGGAATATGCACAAAGAAATTTCCTAAGCATTCTCAAACTTACACAGCAACTGGCGATGATGGTAACCCTAAATATCATAGTTTGTTACTAAACAGAGGAGAGATAACTGCAATTCTCCACCTTTAATTTTTCACCTTGCGATTCATTTAGAAAAAGGACAGCGGGCATATTTCGCAGCCAATAACGCAAATGATATCATAAATAATTCCAGGATACGACGTTAACTGCATTTTTTAAATTACGTTTTGTAGATGACTTTTCTAAGTCTCTTACTTACGACATGTTCCTGGTTATTATACTAGGTGACTAACAGGAAATTTCAAAGTAGGAAGCAAGATATTCCAGTTGATGGTTATGACAGCATTAAAATAATCAGATATTCTTGACCGAGTATCTGTAAGTCACCCTAATAACAAGGAGTGCTTCCATATACAGATTTTACTTTATGTAGTTATATGACTTACATCTTTTGAATACTTAAGAACTGTTTTCTAAATATTTCTGACAGAATATAGTTATATGCTAGATAGTGAGAACAATTAATTTATTTTATCAGCGACGCTCATGTACACAGTGGAAAGAGTAGGTGCGTGACTACTAAGACAAAAAAATGGATTTAATGTATATTTTAATTTAAAATTTATTATTGCTTTACAAGAAAATCACAAATTAAAGAATTTTTTAAAAATCAGTATTAACCAGTTGATTTCCGATAATGGCTAATAATATAAACATTTGTATGTTTTAAAAATTAAAAAGCAACATTAAATTATAATTATATTAAAAGTTATAATTGTTGCTTTCTCTCATTAGTAATAATTGTAACAATTTGCGATGTACTCGTGTTAATACAGAACACGTGAAGCCTAAAATCCATCTTCCAATAATTAAGAAACTTTTTTTAAATGTACAATACGCCAAAAGGTATTTACTCTTTGATCCTAATAAAATAATTCATTGTTGAGTCACCTGGAAGGAGTAATTAATTGATGTCTTGGCATTTAGAGAAGTATCTCGTAAGAGTTTTTGCTGTCTGTAGTATATTTGGCATTCGTTCAATTACCTGTCAGACAAGCGTACCTTCCTCATTTTTCTTTTCAATCTTCTTGAAGTGTTGTTTTGATCCTCACGTTGCTTATTTATACGTTAGATTTAGGGCAGTCTATTACTTTACACGAATTCTTTCTAAATTCTGAACTAATGTTGAATCTAGCGCACAGATTTTTAAAATATTTTTATTCCCGTTCCTAAATGTAAATACAAGTAAAAAATATCATACTTTTGACTTCCTGCCTTTTCCTTCCCTTCCAAAAATGATTTTGCCTTTTGGTGGAAAATGAAAATAAATATTTAACGAAGTAAATATAGCTTATTCATGTGAACACTTACAATTTTTAAAAACAATATTATTTTGACTTTTTTCGTTTGTCAATTTAGGCTAATACAAAATTGCTGACAATCATTAATACAAAATTTTTGACAGATTTATGGAGTAATGATGAAACTGCATGAGTTATTATGTAGAAACAATCTATATATATGGCTTCTAACGTTAATTTGCAAAACAGGAGAAACATATAAGAATTGTGGGTCCATAATGCATGTAGATTAATATAAATGACAACTCAACCTTTTTTCTTGAAAATGAATAGATATTCTATAGTAAAACTTTCTAGAATATATGCTCATCTAGTTGGACTTTTATCGTTCTAAATATATCTTAGTTCTGATTTATTGTCTGCCTTTGAATAGTTCTCCATTATACAATTCTATCTCTTGTTAATCTTAATTTCCTTGAAATGGGATCTTCTCTATATGTAGTATCACGAACACTCAAATCAAATTAAATACTGAAGCTAGATTGACACTAATAGAAAATCATTAAGAGAAAAAACTTAATGATAGACGCTAAATTAAAATAAAAAATGCCGAAAGAAAATATCATCAATAACTTCAACTGACCTTCGAAATGAGATAAAATCCATAAAAATTAAAAAAATACAATTATAAATCCATAAAAATTACAGCTTTCAGCTCATTCTCCTTTCTTACAATCGAATATTAAAAAATGAAAATAAAATACGAAATTTATGATCTCATAACTAATTTTTATTTCATAAAAATAAATCAGTTATTGAATCGTAAGATTTAGAGAAGCATGGATAAAACAGTCAGTTTAAGCGTTTATAGTCATTAGATATCGTGTGCGTTACAGAAATCATCGTTTTTTTTCTTATAGTCGAGTTCAAATGTAAAACAACTTAACGAATTTTCACATCCAATGTTTTTGCAGCAGAGTTTACTTGTACTTTTCACTTGGCTAATCAAAAATACTATTAGAAACTAGTTAATCGTTTGAAAAACAGATTGCAAATAACTGTTATAAGTTTTCAACTGTATAAATTTTCAATTGTTAGCTATCATTCAAATGTTTAAAAATTGCATTGAAAGCGTTCATAAAATTTCATAGCTTATGTATAAAGAAACTTCATTGATTATAAAAGTATTTTTAAAATTTACTTGTTACATTTTTTTCTTTTTATTTGTATGATTTTAATAATTTTAAGATTTGATTTTTAATGCTTTTAATATAGACGTTATAGATATTGGTCGTTTTCGTAACTTTAATTAAATTAACATGATAGCCAAATGCCATCGTTGCGTGACTCCAAAGCAGAAGGAATTTGCGCATTTGATAATGACGGGGATTAAAACGAGGAGATATTTTGAATTCTATTCTGCGCTTCATATTTCGCTGGGCATTTATATTATAGATTATGAAAATGCCATAAATAGCATGGATTGCATTGTTGTCGAATTCAATTCATGCTCATGAAAGTTCTCGTAGCTTTGAGAATGCACCATTAATTGTATTGAGAAAGCAGACCTTAGCCATATGTGCGCGTATTGCCTCATTATCGCTACTTGAGTAATTTATCACAATGATTTTGATATCTTGATTTTTCTTTTAATTTAAATCTCAAATAAGCAGGTTATTTTAATGTAAAATGAGTATGTCATTTAAAAGTTTTCTTATTCTAATTTAAATTAATTCTAATTTAAAATAATATGAAATGAAATGAAAAAGCAATGTTTTTGTAAAATTGATTATATTATCGTAAAAGTAAGTAGAAAATTCTACCCACTATGTTATTTATCTTCTTATTCTTTTAAAAATATATGTTAATAGCAGATATAATGCATAGGATAAATGAAACAATAATTAGAACAAAATGGAAACAAATGTGGAGAAATTTATTATCCTGTTGATAAAGATATTCAAATCCAAAAGGTTTTTAAATCCAAATAGTTTTGTTTTAATTCTTTTAAAAATTGTTATTAAATATTTTGTACATAAATTTTTGAAAAATGCGAAGTCTTTAACAGCTTTTAACAAAGAGTCTCTTATAGTTTTTTTTATGAACAGTCAACTATAGTTAAAAGTATTATGAAGTCAGAAATACTTCGATCTCATATTGGCATTGGTAAGAGAAAAAAAAAGTTATATTCGAATAAAATTTCTTTCGTCATTATTGAGTGAGAACTATTCAGCATAACTTTGTTAGAGTTTCACAGTATTTCTAAGTACATACATAACTCATATTTTGCTTATGATGGCATTAGCGATAAAAACGAAATCAACTGACCTCATTTACTTTTCTTTCCTTTCCAGACATCTAATTCGGATTATCAGAAATATATTTCTCAAAACTTGTTTATCAAGAAGGGAAAAACTCCAGGGAAATTTAGTTTCGGAAGAACCGAAAGCAGATGGAATGATGAAAAGATATCTTCTTCGAAAACAGCTGAAAATCAAAATGATTTCAATGAAATAAAGTGAGTTTTTAAACAGTTTATATGAATGCAAATTATAATATAAAAATTGATTATGCATTATTCAATATGAATGCTATTTGTTTATTCAAATTTCATAATTTAAATTTTAAAAAATCTTCATGTAAAAATAAAGGAAAATAATAGTTTTAAAATGTTTTATTTCCAGAACCTTATTAGGAAGTTTGCATGATGGCTTAAGGACAATAAATACTGACATTTCAGGCGTTAAAGAATTTGTTAAAGGCATGGAATTTGAAATCTGCAAGCAAAATGAAAAAATAGGATCATTTGAAGAACAATTTTGTAAAGGAATTTCATTTTTCTTTCCTTTTTTTCCCTATTATATGTTTTCAAATAATTTTATGAATATATTAATTTAATTAAAGCTCCATAGAAATGAAAGGTAAAAACCAAAATATGAATCACATCTAAAGATGAGGCTTCCCCATAAATTAAAATCATTTGATTTTCGATTTTAAAGATAAATATTAAAAGTTTTTTTCGATGTCTTACATTTTTTAATTTTTTGGTGAGAAATCTAAGAAAAAAAATTTCTTTTCCAAGATGGACATAATAATTATATTTCTTTTATTAGAACAATTGCACTTATGAGTGCAATCAATGGTAAATACAACCCATATCGTTTTGAATTTTATTCTTGATTGTTAGAAAAATTGCTTTTTGTGGTTGTATTTATAAACAAAAATTTGTAAATTCTACGTAAGCAAAATATAAAATAAGACTATATGGATTTTAAAAAATGGTTTCGCACGCGGTACAGAAATTGCTCTTATTACCTTATTGTCGAATGAGAATAGTAAAATATAAACAAATCATCGCATGAATTTTCAGGGTGTTTCATTCAACAGTTTTATAGCTACTTTTAATTCAACGCTTTGCTTAAACAGTTAACAGAGTTGAAAAATATTTTAGAGATGGTTAATTGTGTTGCCACCCCCCCCATTAAATCAGAGTAAAGAAAATAAAACAAATCAAGAAAAAAACTTCGAACTAAAAGCTTAATTAAAAGTAAAAACATCCATAACTACTAATCGGTGTGACCTAACATGGAAAGATGCATTTTCCGTTGCAATCGTCTTACAAAAATGTCTTTGTATTATCTTACGACATTCGGAAATGATCTTTTAATGATATTAATCTTTTCTGCCGCAATAATCTACTTCTTTAAAGTTGGTTTACATCCGATCATGTAATCAATACGATTAGTCAGCAACGGGTGAGATACTGAAGACGAATAATCACAAGAACTCCCATAAAATTCATTAGCTTAATGAGGAAAATGCCAAGTAAAACCAGCAGGAGTGATCTCTCCAAAACTTTCTTGCATACTCTTTAATAAAGTTATATTCGCAGAGTACACCTTTCGCGACATTGGAGAATAATAATTACGAAAACCAGTATATTCCCGAATATCCGACTTAATGTGACGGAAAGACAAACCAGATAACAACAAAACCGGATAAAACGGAGCTTTATGACGTTATTTCTTTGCCCACCAATACCTGAAGACAATATTTTTATACAATAACTCACCGCTACAGTACGGATTTTCTCACTTTTTATTGAGTGCTAAGAGTTGAAAGCTGTTGTGGCCCAAGGAAACATAAAAGCAGTTGCCGGTAACGTGTGGAGTTTAAATATAAGACTTTATGTTGGTAATTTATTTTGGAAGAATTGCTGCATTCTGGATGCATCCAGATAAAATTTATATACATTGAAATGCCAAAAAACTGGCGCACATATTTAATATCGTCTACAGCACCCCAAGAGAACGCAGAAGTGCCGCAGCAAAGCGTGGCATGGATTCGACTAATTTATGAAGATATTCCGAGGACAAGCCACACCATTATTTCTGTAGGGCTGTCCACAAAGCCATGGGAGTGCGAGGTGGTGGTGATCTCCTAATGACAGCACATTGCAAAGCATCCCGGATGTTGTCGATAATATTCATGTCAGGATAATTAGGTGGCTAAGAGAGGGAAAGAAATTCAGATGAATGCTCTTGAAGCCACTCGGTAGCTACTGTAGACATGTGGGGTAGAACATTACCTTGTTGGAATTGTCCACATCCGTCAGAATGCACATAAAACATGAGTGCATGCAGAGAGTCAGAAAGGATGTTAAAGTACCGCTGACATGGTAGAGTCTACACACATCAACGGTCACATTTCATGCCAACTTTACATGCCCTTTACTCTCACAGATCTTCTACCAGCCTGAACAGTTCCTTGTAGGCATGAGAAATCAACAGGCTCATGGAGTTTTCTCCATG
This sequence comes from Argiope argentata, assembly GCA_026289955.1. Taxonomy (NCBI): domain Eukaryota; kingdom Metazoa; phylum Arthropoda; class Arachnida; order Araneae; family Araneidae; genus Argiope; species Argiope argentata. The sequence continues at coordinate 1,385,092 of JAOUZG010039747.1, read as the reverse complement.
CCCACATACAGCCATCCACCCGATACACTTGGAAACATGATTCCTTAGATCAGACAATGTTTTTCAAATGATTTAAGAGTCCATTGGCGGCAATGGCGGGTCTAGGTAAGGTGCAGAGCTATGTGCCGTTGAATCGCCAATGGTACACGGGCTGATTTGTGTCTGCGAAAGCCTATATCAATTAAGTTAAGATGCACAGTGCGTACGCTGACACTTGTTGATGTACCTGTAATCTAATCAAATCTACAGCAATTTGAGGAAGTATTGAACATTTATCCCATGTAACGATTCTTTTCAGGCTTCGATGACCCAGTTCTATCAAAGCCTTTTTTAAACCATATCGCTGTCGGAAATTAAAGGAATGGCCGGGTGCGAAAATCAAAATTTCATCTCTACATAGGAAATGCTGTGCTTTCTCTATCACTTGCCGTCGATGAGTCACCGTTAAAAATAGCTTAAATCTTGATAAACTGCCACTATAAGAGCAAGAATCGATGTGATAGCCTCCTCAGACCCCTGTTATCTTATATACGCACTGTCGACTGCGTCGCGTTACGCTGATTAATTGAATACCTCCATTATTTGCATACTACCTGCTATACCAGTTTCTCTGGCTCTATTGCGTATAAATGCATCATCAAACTATTCATAGATGTATTAAAAAATGTCTTGCAATTGAAATAAATTTATTTTACATTTTAGCGTTTGCACACTATTTTTTTTTACAATTTATAGGAGGAAAAACTAAGACAATTGAATTAGTAAAAATTCAGAATATTATTTTACATTTTTCCTCCTGAAAGATAAGAATTCGGCTAAAAAGCGGGAATGATGTACCCCCCAATTTTTTTTTTTGCCTATTCTCTAATAAAGGTGCCTTTTCCCTCCACTTTCACATAAAAACTTTGTATCTTGGATAATGCCGCAACCTTAAGGATTGCTCAGATTTTTATTTTCAGACTCCTCTTAGTATAGTAAAGGAAGCCAGACATGCATTTTAGATATCTTTTTTTTCCAACTGATTGAAATCAAAACTTGACAAAGAACTACAATTCTTGTTAAAGATCCAACATCAAATATTTAAACTGTTGCCTGTTTGAGTTGCGTGAGGATTGTCGTTTATATTTGTATGCGAAAGCATAAACTAAAAACGCTCAACCCTTTGGTAAATTTGGTTCAAAACTTATACGGATGTATACTTTAGATGTTTAATTCGTGTACCAAATTTTATTTATCTTTCTCGAATTTTGCATTTGCTGTACTTAGTTGTACTCGGGCAGTCAGATATTTTTGTAAATATGTTTTCGTTCAAAATTGGTAAAAATCAACAAATTTAACCTTAAAACCCTATACCGAATTTCCCCCTTCTAGTTCAAAGCAATTTTTCGTTATCTCGTTTCCATAAATATACGCATGTGACCGGTGGTTGGTGGGTTCTAATTAAGATAGGCCTTTTTGTGTAACATTGATTTATTATTTTAAAACATATACGGTTACGTTACACACAAACACAAAACAGAGAGTGAACAAAACACGTCAACACAACACGAATACAGAGGCTTCACTGATTGTCTCTCTAAGCACACACCAGAGGGCGGCGTGTACTGAGTGAATCCTACGGTAGGGGAAAAAGAGAGTGCTACAGTCTCCCCCTCTGGCTGCGCCGACGTCCCGGCAAGTAGCCAGTACTAGAAGTAGGAGCTCTTGTAGCAGTCTGTGTTCTTGGCCTTTGGTGTCTCTGGGTAAAGGGTTTAAGCCGAGAAGATTTTGGCATAAACAAAGTTCCTTGATTTGTGGCATGGGGTGTCACAGTAATTTTTGGTTCAGATGAAGCGTCGTGATTTGTGGCATGGGGCGCCACAGTGACTTTTGGTGCAGATGAAACGTCTTGATTTGTGGCATGGGGTGCCACATTGATTTTTGGTGCAGATGAAACGTCTTGATTTGTGGCATGGGGTGCCACATTGATTTTTGGTGGTCGACCTCGCTTTCTGAGTGGAGCAATTGGCTTTGAAGCCACATCTTTAAAAGGCGAAAGTGCAGAAACATGATAGGTTGCAATAGGTTCTGAAGGCTTGTCAAGACTAGAAATAACATATGATGTTGGCGACTTCTGAGTTAGTATAAGATATGGACCATCACGTTTAGGCATAAACTTTAAGGTCTTCTTGTTTTTGGCTTTGCTAATAGGATGCAAATTTACCAAAACTTTATCACCAGGAGAAAAATAAACAGTTCTTCGATTTTTATCATAGTATTTCTTCCGTTGATCTTGCTTCTTTTCTATTCGGTCTCGTATATCATTAGTGATATGTGCAAATCTTTTGAGATATGGGGTTATCTCTGGAACAAAGTTATCATTTTCAACCACGGCTTTGAAATTTTGCACAACATCGTCAACAGTGCGCAGTTCTCTTCCAAATTGTAGGAAGGCAGGAGTATGTCCTGTAGTATCACAATTAGTTGTATTCATGGCAAATCGAATTACAGGGAGTTTCGAATGCCAGGTATCATGTTCATCTCCCACAAGTATTGCTAGACGAGGTTTAAGGTCTCTGTTTTTCCTTTCGACAGGGTTTGCTTGGGGAAAATAGACTGGAATTAAACATTGGTCTATATTAAGAGTACAACAGATTTGTTGGAGTACGGAACTAATGAATTGTGATCCGTTATCACTGATGATTCTTCTAGGTATGCCATACCGCATAAACACTTCTTCGATTAATGTTGTAGCACATTCATGCGCGGTGGCATGAGCAAGAGGGAATAATTCAACCCATCTTGTAGCACAGTCTTCCACAATAAAAATCCATTGTTTTCCTGTAGCCGTCAGTGGTAGAGGACCAAATAAGTCAATCGAAATTATCTCGAATCTTTGAGAATATACTGGAGTTCTTAACAATCCAGCAGGCTTTTGGTTGTTAGCCTTGTAACGGTTGCATTCTGGACAATGCTTTATCCATTCTGAAATGTAGGATTTCATTCCAGGAAAATAGTATCGTGAGGCTATTTTATTATAAGTACCTTCAATGCCGTAATGTCCAGCTGTAGGGGCATCATGGTGTTCTCGAAGAACTCTTTCCCTTTCTTTCTTTGGGACAACCAATTGTGCTTCTTCAGATTCAGAATCTGGAGAGTAGCGATAGAGTAAACCATTACTCATGAGGTAACCTCGGTTTGACCAGTTCGCAAAATTTTCATCTTTATCATTGTTTTCGAAACAGTCTATTATTTTCTTCAAATCGTCATCTTTTAACTGTTCTTCACGCATATCACTGGCCTTTCTTGATGGCAAATCGATAGATATAGTGCATAATTCACAATTAGAATTGTTGTGAACACATACAGGTCGCGAAAGCATATCAGCTATAACATTAGCTTTACCAGGAATGTATTCTACTGTCAGGTCAAATGATTGCAACTGTAAAGCCCATCTTGCCAATCGGCCTGTTGGGGATTTCAGACTCAACAGCCATTTTAAGGGTTGATGGTCAGTCACAACTGTAATTTGGGCACCTTCTATGTAACCTCGGAACTTTTCGAGAGCCCATACGACTGCTAATGCTTCTCTCTCGGTTGTAGAATAATTTCTTTCAGATGAAGTAAGTAAACGACTCGCATACTCTATGGGATGTTCTTCTTCACCTTTTCCTTGGATAAGGATAGCTCCTAGAGCATAATTTGAGGCATCTGTTCGGATAACAAATGGTTTAGTGTCATCGACCTGTTTTAGAACCGGTGGAGAGATTAGTTTTTCCTTTAATAGATCAAATGCACCCTGCTCTTCTTCGCCCCATTTCCATGTGGTTTTCTTCTTAGTAAGATTGCTTAGTGGGCGAGAAATTTCTGCAAACTGATGTATAAAACGACGATACCAACTGCAGGTTTGCAAAAAACTTTGGACTTGTTTTGTGTTTTTGGGAGGAGGAATTTTTGCTATTGCTTCAACTTTTGCAGGATCAACTTCAATACCAGCCTTGGTGATATAGTGACCTAAATATTTTACTTTGGGGCAAGCGAAATTACATTTGTTTCTATTGGCATGCAATTTAAAGTATTTCAGGCGATCAAATACTTGACGTAAATCTTCAAGATGTTCTTCAAATGTAGAAGATATGACAATCAAATCATCTAAATATGCTAAAGTCTTGACTTTAAGGCCATTTCGGAAAATGTCCATGAGTCTTTGGAAAGTCGCGGGTGCTGTTTTTAATCCAAACGGCATCCTTGTAAATCTGTAAATTCCAAATTGACAAACAAATGCAGTTTTGTCTTTGTCAGGGGGATACATTGGAACTTGATGGTATCCACTTTTTAAATCAATGGTAGACATGTAAGCTGTTTGTTTTGCAGTTTGCAATAGGTCATCCATCCGCGGAAGAGGATAGGGATCAGGCTTTGTAACCGCATTGAGCTTCCGGTAATCAACGCAAAGACGAAAATCACCGTTGGGTTTTGGAACTAGCACTACTGGAGCGGCATAGGGAGAATCGCATTCTTCGATTACTCCAGAGGCGAGAAGTGAATCAATTTCCTTCTTCAAAATCTCTTGTCTGGCAGGAGACAACCTGTAAGGAGGTACTGCAACAGGAAGCTTATCTCCAGTATCAATTTTGTGTTCGATGAAAGGTGTAGGCTCTCCCCCTGGTTGAAAGCATGTCTCGTATTCTACGAGAAGGGAGTTGAGGCGACGTTTTTGTTCATGCGAAAGATTTGTTCCTTCATTTTCACGAAGATCACAGGGATTTGGAGTAGTAGGAACTGCCAGCAGAGCGTTAATGTCAGGTGGTGTTTTAATAAAATCATATTTGATTCGCGGAGATTCCGAGAAATACCAATGCCTGTTGCAGAGATCTAGGACGATTCCTGCTTTACTCAAAAAGTCAACACCTAGAAGAGTTCTGTTTCCTCGAGCGTTTTTCAATACAATGAGTTCTGTCGGAATACTTTTACCTTTAACCGTAATGTCGACAATTGTAGTGAGTATTTCCGTTTTCTGAATTTGGCCATCAGCTAGTGTCATATCTATAACTTGGCTTTTGAATTTCAAGCCGTTCTTCTTAAGAAGTTCAAATAGCTTTTCTCCAGCTACTGAATGTGTTGCACCTGTGTCGGCACAAACAGCTGCATGAGTGTCACAGACAGTGATATCAATGATGCTTATTTGTTTATCCTCCATTGAAAAACTGTAAAAGTTCATATGATTGAGACTTGACGATACATCAGGGTTTACTTTCAATGCTGGGTTGCATGTAAGACATTTTGCTTTGATTATTCCAGGAGCTCCACAACCATAACAGTTCAGGGGTCTTCTGTCATCTTCAAGTCTTTCATTATTTCGTTCGTGTGCTCTGTCTTTGTTAATGGAGTCCCTCCTACTTTGACTGGGAACCCCGGGATACCGCCTACTTTGACTGGGAATCCCAGACAGAGCCAGTCGATCAGGATTGTGTTCATTTCGAAACTTTGGGCCTTTAGCGTTAAAAGTCCTATATCTATTTGATTTTCCATAATCAGCTGGTTTCTTGAAGTTTTCCGACTTGTAAGCTTGTGTTTCTTTACTGTTTGGGCGCAGACTGTCGTAGGTGTCCAGTTTCTCTATTAGGTCATCGGGAGTGACCCATTCACACCATACATCCAAGAAATGGTCCTTTATTTCAGGAGGGACACGTTTTTTCATTTGGTCGAGGATCATCAAGTCCTTCAGCTTATCAAAGTCCTGGATATTCAGTTCCTCCAACCATCCTTCAAAGTAATTTCTTAACTCAAAATGGAAATCCTTCCAAGATTTTTCTGGGTTTTTTCTATGAGTTGCGAAAAGATGTCGCAATTTCTCTGCGTTTAATTTATATCTTTTTAAAAGCATAGCTTTTATATGTTCGAAATCTTGAGCTTTTTCCTCAGATTCTCTAGAAATAATTTTTACAACTTCATTTGGCAGGACGCCAAGTAAATATGCTACCCAATTTTTCTTATCTATTTTTAAAAATTTCATTTGTCTTTGAAAGACATTGATAAACAGTGACATGTCATCTTGTTGAGGGTCAAACTCAGGAATTAGACTCTTAAGTTGTAAATTTAGTTGATTTGGTGATGCAACGACTGAACTTGAAGGCGACAGCTGTCCAAGTTTTTGGACTTCTAATTCCAAACGAAGTTTTTCCAATTTAAACGCGTTTTCACGAGAAACTTTTTCTTCCTCTTTTGCGGCAATCCTTTCACCAATCACCGAATTTAGGAATTCTCGAACAAAGTCTTCATCGTAGTTTTTACTGTGTATTATCAAGTCTTTAATGTCGGGGAGACGCGCATCTTTCGGGACTTCAATACCCATTTCTTCAGCCACAAAGATGAGATCGGCTTTAAGACCCTTACCCAAGAAACTCATCCTTGTTGTTAGGTTTAGGCACTACTTTCCGTTGTTCACAAAATCACGTCTTTTACATTGTATTTAAAAGAAATTTAAGAGTATAAAAGAAAACTTGCAATCACTAAATAATTTACAAAATTTAACACAAATGCACAAGATTCATCAAAGATAATATTAATTTCATAACAATATAAAGTTTTAAATTATTGTAATCGGTTAAACCTTATGAATTTTCTAGAAAGTTATCATAACATTTTAAAATTTCCATTGATTATATGTAATTCTTCAATAAAATAATATTTACCAAAATTTATGAAAAGAACATGTCATTTCTTAAAGAATAATCAAATCAAGAATAATAATGAAAAGTTGTACGAATACTCATAAAAAGGAAAAAGAATATATAAATTTTCAATACCATACGCTTAAAATAAAACACAGAACAGTGCTGACAGAAATAATGATAACTTTTTTTTTTTTTTTTTTTTTTTATATATATACACACATTAAATCTTTGAAACCACAATCGGAAAAGATCTTTCCTTTCTATTTTATTTATTTACGCCAGTTATACTACTCATTTAATATATCATAAATGAATCATTCAGCTTATTTTTCTGCATCCGGTGTATCACATTAATATTCCAAAAAGCGAAACGATAGAAGGGGGGGGGGGGAAGCAGACATTTGGCGGGTCGTATTATGGCTACGCAAAAGAGCAACATTTGCGTTTCGTTCCGAAACCGAAACTGCCGAATGAAACTTAAACTATAGATTATTAGGTTGAAAGAAACATTTTTCAAACAAATATAACACTAATAGAAAATATACATACAGAAATATGAGGAAAGCTTCTAAAGAACTGCTTTTACAAGACTTTAAATTGACTCTTACATCATGAGTTTTATACAACATTAGTGTACATATGCCAGGGGTGTGGCAAATTAAGTTAAAACAAATTTTTTTTTTTTCTACACTTATGAATTAGCATTTCATTCTTTACCAGGATGGCTAAAGAAATAAAGTACTCAAAAATTGAAACAAAAGAAGTACTTATCATTTAATGAAGCAACGATGGGATCTATCCCATCCGTTTAGCAATAGAAAGCCTTTTTCCTCCAGGGCGGGGAATTAACATAATCCAATGATCTTGCACAGGGTGTGCATTCGAATTGGTTTTACCTGAAAAAAATTTTGAGCCAAACCTCTGTTTTCGGAACTTTTACTCTGTTTTTTGAAGGCCGAAATTTAAAGCACGCTTGCGCGACAATGCGGAGGGCGCAATTCAATGCTAGGCGTCAATGTAAACGCAATTAAAACTCGTTGGGCGCCAATGTGACCGGTGGTTGGTGGGTTCTAATTAAGATAGGCCTTTTTGTGTAACATTGATTTATTATTTTAAAACATATACGGTTACGTTACACACAAACACAAAACAGAGAGTGAACAAAACACGTCAACACAACACGAATACAGAGGCTTCACTGATTGTCTCTCTAAGCACACACCAGAGGGCGGCGTGTACTGAGTGAATCCTACGGTAGGGGAAAAAGAGAGTGCTACACGCATGCAATTTCAAAATTCTATTTTCTCCTGATTCAGGGATGTACACATTTTTTGATGATGATTATTCTTTTTATTTGAATACAAGAAAGAAAAAATTCTTAAATTTTCTAAATATTTTAACGATAACTTTTAAATTACTGAAGATTCTTTCAAAATTGTTTGCTTTACTCTAGCATCATCTCTATCTTCATAAGATAATTTAGTATCTGAAGTTGATATTCGGCTATGTTCAAGTGAAGGTAAATGGTGACTGCATGCGTTAATAGATGTTCTTTTCTTTAAATGACTGACGTATGTTACAGACGTTTTATTTCCTAATGTATATTATGGTCTCAATTTAACCGTAACTGGAGACACGGATTTCCTCACGCGGCCAGAGGTATGGTGTCAAAATGACATCATTTTTTTTTTGTCTTTTGTAAACAGCAATGGAATTTACTTTAGAAACACAATACATTCTGGAAATCATGTAATAACCATAAATAAAAAAAAGTGTTGCATGTTATAATATTAAAGTTCGAAAAGTTTTTACAAGAAAAACGTATCAACCTTTCAATGACTATTTGCTTCTTTTAAATATTACGGAATTACACCAATATTAACTGCTACAATTAACAAAGAAAAATGAATGTTAGTGATGAAGTAATAACGTCATTAATGACAACAGAAAAGAATAACTTTGTTACACGCACGTGTTCATACTTAGACTTTTGCCAACATACTGCTGAAGAATCAACTGGAAGGTTTAGAAAGGATGATTGTATTCAAGGATAAAATACCACGTGATAATCAAAACTAATGAACAGCGCGGAATCCTTTTCAGTCCCGTTCCCAGATTCGAGTTAAAGGTCAGTAAAGTAAAGCCTTATACCAAAATTTATTTTTAAGAAAAAAATTCCTCGAGATCATTAAATAGAGAATATGAGAAATAAATATAAGAATTTTCATAACAAATTTTAAAAAAATTAAGTCATTTCCTAGTTAGGTAAACAAAGAAAAATTTTAGTTACTTTTTATTAAATAATTACTATTAATATAAATACTTTATCAAAAAATGATTGATTTTCGCAAGAACTGAACTCGCATCCTTCACCTTCAGGCGAAAAATTCTAAAATCTTTCCATTTTAACAATCGAGCTAGTGCCTGTTGGTTTCAATCTTCATTACAAACTACTAAAACTCTTCTCAAAATTTAATAAATGAATTAATATTCGAAAAAAAAAAAACTGTATTAACATCGAGTGTCGTCCACTACAAATTAAAAAAATGTATTTGAACATGAGTGGATAAATAGAAATTATTTTATTAACTATTGAAATTAAAACCATAAAATGTATTAATTAATAATTTAAATTAATAATTCATAATGTTTAATTAATAATTTAAAAAGCATTTGTTGAAACAACTGTGTAATTTCACAGAATAGTTTTGGAGCGAATAACGATTTGAATAAAACCATTTCATGAAGTTGTCGTATCAATCCATAATTAGTTTTATTTATAAGTATTGATATCGACACTGTTATAAAAGTAAATGGACAAATGATTCAAAATTCTCATTTTCAGTTTTTTTTAAAGCCATCTTTCTTACGCGCACTAATTTATATAAAACAAGGATAAATATTTTTATTTTATCAAAAAGTATATAATCGCAAAAGTCTTTGTATTGAAATTGCACTGAAATTAAAATAGATGAATAATCAATTTCTGCATTGTTAGTTCTGACGATATTGAATTAATATTGTGACTAGCACAAATGAAAATTAAAAATGACTGAAAATAAAATCAGAAAAATGCAAGTTAGAGATTCAAAATTTTATAGATCGAGACTTTTATATTAAACCTCAAGAAGTGAATAATTTTTTTCCTTTAAAATTATAATTTTTATGCAAATCTGTAATTGTGTAATCTCTGATATCTTAAATTATGTGAAATAGGCAATAAAAATATTAGATTCAAAAAATTTCTTTTCTTAAAACGTGAAAAATACAATTGAAAGAACTTTAATCACTATGATAAAAGCAATCTAAGAATAAATTCCAAAGTTATAAGAAAAAAAAATCAAATTGGACAATGACATCTAAATAAATTCTGATTAAAGTCTAATTTCGAATTCATTATTTTTTTTAACTATCTATTATTGAAAATAACTTTTTTTGTTTTTTTCTGACCTTATCAAATCTAAAGTACAAATATATTAAATACTGTTATTTCATAAGTACATTAAGAAATCTGTATAAAATAATAAAGAAATATTGATTATTTTAAAATTTCTTAAGAAAAAAGGTTACATTAAGTTAATAAATTTAATTTGTTAAGAAAAACTGAACATATTTTTGTTACATTATGATTCAGCTTTCAGAAATTTATGCTTTTTTTATACAAATAGTTATCGTTTTAGGTTAATACTCATTACTAAATGCGTAACAATTATTTCTTTACCTCATAAATACAAATAAAAAAAAAACAATTTATAAAAATATATTTATTTTTAGTCAAATGTAAATATCAATTACCTAGGAAAATATAATACTAAAGAATAAAAATTTAAATCACTTTTTAATAAATTAATCAGATACTTACATTTATTAATGAGTCATTCCAAAACGGCTGACCTTGAACATTTCATCATAATTGTCCGCGCTCTTTAGGTATTTAGAAACAGCTTAAGCGAAATGATATTTTGAAAAGAGTCTTTACCGCATTTGTCACAGTAGGAAATTTTGTGTGTTTTAAGTCCGGGAGTGAAAAGCAAAGTTAAAAATGGCAGGGTGCCACATCTAGGAAAAAATCGAAAGACAAAAGCAAGTCCCACCGGAAGGCATACGGAAGAACTATTGTTGATGTCTTCACTACGACCTCGTTCGAGCACACGGTTAACTCTATCTATAACATTGGAGACAGCCTGAAATACGGCCAGGCACCTTCGAATACTTTCTCAATTTTAGTGCGAGGTGAGCAGCATTGGTTTAGAGTTCGCGTCTCACATCTCGCCATTTAGGGAAAAAGAAGAAAGGGGAACATAATCTTTCATTTGCGCAACTCTCCAGTCACCATACCATTCCCTATTAAGCTTCCGAGTTTTCGAATATTGTTTTTCCCGCCAAATATTCTCAAACGGACCCATTTTTCATAGCTCTCGTTCTTATTTATGCGTCCTGAAACGAAAGTGTTGCTAAATAATACTGGTTGTATAGGAAAAGAACTTCAAGTACTTTTAAAATTTAACATTGAAATCTATTTATTTAATCACTTTACGTGTGTTTTCGGTTTTAGAGAGCCTATTATAATATTTATTTTCCAAAAAGGAGCGGAAATATGTTTAAAAAGCGCTAAATTATCTGACCATAAATTATACTCATAACATATGATTTTTAACGAAATTATGCGCTTTGAAATTCCCACATCCAAATAACTCCTTTGAGTCAAGTAATTTATTTATATGGATCCGAAATTTCATTATCAGAATTCCTTTACTTCGACACCTACCACCTCTCTCTCCTACCCTTTTTACGTTGCTTTCATTATTATTATAATTATTATCTTGCAATTATTCCCCTCGATTCCTGTTGAAAAGGTAGCGATTTTTGTCCGCAGTCTTTCATGAAAGATATCAGGTGTCACATAGAACGCTCATTATTTTTGAAGCATAATACTTTTATCGCAAAATGTTGAGTAACATAAAAAAAAATATTTTTCATTCTTATATTTCATGATTATCTGTACTGTTAATTTATCTATTTTTTGAAATATCTGTTACATTAGTTTTAAAGGTAATCAAAATTTGGGTTTTTCCCCCCTCCCCACGTAGACTGCATTAAAAGCGAGAAATATTATACTTGAAATTATTCATCTAAATCTTATCTCTTCTTTTTAAACTAAACATTGTTGATAAACAAATTCCATCTTTGCATTAATTTTAAGTATAATTGCGCCTTTGTTAATATGATAAGTATGTGAACACGATGTTTTAATAAATAAGATTATTTTACAAAATACTCTTTAAATCTGTCATAAAATAGCTATTTCATACACATGTAAATAAATTATTCTTTTCAGATAAACAAGGAAAAATGATGGAGGAAATTAATGAAAATTATAAAAAATTGAGTAAAAAAGAAGACGATAATATGACGAAAATACAGAAAATCTTAAATGAAGTAATCTTTTACTATCGAAAATATTAGTTTCAGAATAATAAAGAATTTCGAATTTCTTAGCGTATTTCCTTTCAGAAAAATGAATTCAAAATCTCTAAATTATTTAATGAATTCTTTCTCCATGTTTGTATATCTTAACGTAAACTAGTGTGGGTTTATATAAAGAGTCTATATAATTTATCAAATACATTAATTTTTTCATTTCAAAGCAATCCAAAAATTCAGGAAGTTTATCGAGTGCAAGCAGTTGTTAAATATCTGCTGTTATCATCTAAAAACTTCTGAAATGTTTGTTTCATTAAATCTACAAGTGATAGTAAGGAACTGATACGTATGAATGAGAAAAAGCTAAATTTAAAAAACAACTCGAAAAACCTTCTAGTTAATTTCGGATACATTTGAGTTATTTCACGAGATTAAATAATATTAATGAGTTAACAGAAGTTATATTTTAATAATTAACAAATGTTCATATTCTTTTATTTAAAAAATGAAAGCTATTTCATTACGTATTAAAAATTTATTAATCGCTCAACTATTTGTTTTATAATTACAACGTAGAAAATTTCCCGAAAGAAAATATATTTAAAAATATATATAATGAAATCTATGATCGCAAATTTCAAGTTATCATGTGAGAGCATTATTATTTTTAAGTCATAATTTGTCTTAATTAATTTAATTCATTAGTCACTTTAAACAGGTTTAAAATAATTGCGAGACTTCTTTATCTTTTTTTAAAATTCTTCTATCTGACCAACAAAGTTTTGGCACGCGACCGATTTTAAAATGATATTAACAGCTATGATGTCATATTTCTATGCCAGCCTTTTAAAAACGCATCTGCTGTCAAAGAAGCATACATAATAATAAAGCAATACTGGAAAAAGCAGGTCAACCTTTTAAAAACACATCTGCTTTCAAAGAAGCATGCATAATAATAATAATAATGAATACTGGTGGGTGCAGGTAAAAATATATATGCGATTAAAAGATGCTGATGAATATTACCATTTATGCTTTTCTCATTGCCTGCGCAATTTCGAGCTTCAATTATTTAAAATACCCTAACAAAAGCAACATTATGTTCTCACATGATAAAAAAAATCTTTCAAAATAGGAATATTATCATTTTTTAAAATAGTGTGGGATAATGTTTAAAATTGGAAATTCGATATGCTTTGACGACAATAGTCAAGTATCCACTATTTTTGTCTTTAGAAAAATCAGTTCATGAGACTAATATATCACTTACTTGATACAAATATCATTTATATTAATGATCTTGGTATGTGCAGGGAAATTGTTGTTTTGTCATATTTAATATATTATTTCACGATTCATTATTTTAGAATCTCAAAGAAGTTAAGAATGCAGTTGAAAAGGTTAAAAGCTCCATGGAAACAAATCAAGCCAAAATGTTAGAGAATATCAGAAAGAATTCGACATCTCAACCAAATTTGAATAAGAAGTTAAATGAACAAGCAAAAAGAAATAATGAACAATTCATGAGGTTAGTATGTTAAAATAAAATTAAACCTTAAAAAAATTAAGAAGCATTTAAAAGTTATTCACAAATAGTTTTGAGTATGTTAGCTAGGAGCGAGAGAACAGGCGATTTGCTTTTTTTCTTCCATTCCATTAAAAGTTATCAACTTCTGTTTCTGGTAGAATGCAAGTGTTCAAAGAAAACGTATTATGATCTTAAAAGAAAGAAAGAAATTCAATTTTAAAACTAAGAATTCTAATAAAACTTTCAAGAATCGGAAAAAAAGAGATTTTTTTGTAAATACAGTGCACTTCCGAGTATCCGGTTTGTGACTATCCAGCTTCCATACTGTACGGCCTAGTTTTCTTTTATCTTATTTCAATAAGAAAGGCATTTGCATTAGCAACATTGCACGGTATTGGAAGCAGGCTTCTGAGCTAAACTAAAGAAAGCTAAAATTCAACGTGATAAAATGCTGAAGCAATCATCTATTGAAGACTTTTAAAAAAATGTAAGTTTGTTTTGTAAGTTTACTAAAAACTGTAAGTTTTGAATCTTATTTTAGTGTTACTTTTTCATATCTGTGCCATTATTTACCAGTAAAAAATAAAATAAGCCTTTGTCAGTTTTTTTTTAAATATGCCTACAATTTAAGTTAACGTTTCTAACATTTAAATTAAGCATTACAAAATTTATGTATAGATCATGTAACTTATTTTTTCTCTAATACATATTCGAAGCATGCAATGCAGTATATAGACATACAGGGTGGTAAAAAAAATTCTCTATATATGAAACCCTAGCTTCTTATCTGCTCAAACAATCGAACCAACATTTCAGACATGGTTGTTTGAAGATATGTGCTAGAGATTGCGATGATTCTAAATAACGCAAAGCTCACGGTTACGGTTGCAGTGACAGAATTTTGAAATTTTCGAATGGCAACACCCTTTTTTTATTTGAGCAATTTGACCAGCGTATTGATCAAATCGCGTTGGAACGATTAGCGTGTGACGAAAATTGCCTTTGTAAAGTATTTGCAAAAAAAAAAGAGATACTAATGCACAGGGTTAGACAGTAGAAACACGAAGCACAGAACATCATGTGCAAAGCATTGTTTGTCAAAAAAACCTTTAAAAAACAACATGAGGGAAGTGTTTTTTTCAGTTAGATGTTCAATTGGGCCAACAAGATGACGCTTACAACGAAATAACGAGATGAATTGATAAAGTTTTATCTGGGCAGGAAAAATGCTGCTGAAGCAGTGCGTATTTATCGGCGGAATCACAAGCCAACACCAGACCCATGTTCTGTAAGAAGTGTACGTGATTAGGTAAGAAAATTTGAAGAAACTCAATAAACTTGCGATCAACGTCGATCCGAGCGACCATCTATCTGTTCCAGTTGAAGTTGTTGTGGAAGTGTATAACACGATAACTGCAGGTCCATTGCATACAGCAAGAAGTGTTGCTCGCAATTTGGATTTACCGAAAACCACAGTTCTCGGGCTTCTGCACTCTGTTTTGCTGATGTTTCCCTATCGGTTTCAGCGCACCCAGATGTTGCAGTCTGGAGATGAGCAACTGCGTGTGGACTTCGCAAATTTTTTCTTCATCATATCTGATGAAGATGGCAGATGGCCGCTGCGGATAATATGGACGGATGAGGCACACTTCTCTTTAACTGGAAATGTTAACTCCAAGAACTATGTTCACTCGGCTGACAAAACACCTCAGTGTCTTTACAAGAAGCCAAAGTGAATGTGTGATGCGGCATCGCTAGCACATTGATTTTCACCACCACTGGTTTGAAATCGTTCTCTGTCACAAGTGTTCGGTATAAATCAATGTTGCGTTATTCTTGAATTGCAGCAACGAAGTGTCATTAGTGACATTGTATGGATGCAAGATGGGGCTCCTCCACACGCCACCCAATGTGTTCGACCAGTGCTGCAACAACACTTTGGTGGTAGAGTCGTCTCTCGCAACTTTGCAATTTCGTGGCCAGCGCGATCCCCCAAATTCACTCCTATGGATTTCTGGTGCTGGGATTATCTGAAATCTAAGGTGTACACTCATTGGTCCACGAGATGTATCATAATTGAAAGATGCCATAACACATGCAGTTATGCAGATTCCTCCTTTCGTGTTACGTTCGGCATTGTTGTCTACAATCTCCCGAATGCAATGCGTTGCCTCCTGCAAAGGTGAACACATTGAAAATCTGTAATTATAACTTTCCATTCCAATAAAGGCTTGCTTTCTCTTTTCTTTCTGTGTCGTCATTAGTCCTTTGTAATGCTCTTCTTTGCAAAAGCTTTAAGCTGGCAATTTTCGCCATATGCTAATCGTTCCAAGCCCATATGTGGTTTTTTTTAATACACTGATCAATTTACGCAAGGAAAAAAAATGGGTGTTGCCATTCAAAAATTTCGAAATTCTCTCACTGTAGCCGTGAGCTCTGAGTTATATGGAATCATCGCATATCTTCAAACGCAAACCATGTCTGAAATTTTGGTTCGATTGGTTGAGGGGATACGCCGCTAGGGTTTCATATATAGGGGGAGTTGTTTTTTTGACCATCCTGTATATTAAATACATGTGCATACCCTTCTTTTTCAACTCGACATGTTACTGACAACTGTTTCTATGATTCACTGCATTCACTTTCTATGTATTTTGAGATAAATAGTGGATTAAGTACTCAATAAGAAATGAACAAATAAGTTTAGTAACCGTGATTTTTGGTGTAAAACTTTTTGTCCTCTGATACTGGTGGGGGAAGAAATTCATTCATAGAGCTCCTGTCTGTCCAGCGGTTTTGTTATCTGGCCTATTTTTCCACCACATTAAACCGGATACTCGATAGTGCACTGTATATATGGCTATGGACATAACTGAAACTCAACTGTTAGGCCCATGAAATCTGGTTATGTAATCTTTATACCCAAATTTCTCGAATTTTTTTAAATCTTAGATGAATGAGGTAGTTTCTATTCAGAGGAAGTCTACCTGTATATTTTGCGCATTTAAACAGAACAATGCCAAAAAAATGTAGAACATGGACAAAATTAGTACACTGTTTATCAGCAAAATTTAAAATATGGCTTGAATGTCACATTTTTTTTTTTAATTCTGACTGCTGGTTGATTTTATTCTGTTTATCTATTTCAAAGCATATGATTGCGAAAGCTCAAAAACTCACAATTAGGAAAATGAAATTTAGTATGCGGTCTAACAACCAAAATTTTAAATCTGTATGAAATTTTCGTCTCGACATCATGTGACAAATGAAACACAAAACGCGTCAAATTGTCGAAGTACAGAGTTTGCAAAAAATAAGTTGTCCATGAAGAGGGCTTTAAATGGGTTATATTGTTCCAAATGAGATAAGATTTGAACTGCAGATTATTCAGATGATGAGCTTTACAATTATTAATTTAAAAAAGTAATACAGAAGTTCGCCAATAGATATCGCTGCAGCACAAATGGCATTTATTTGCATAATTGAAAATGTGAAAAATAATTTGCTTTACAGCGCATGTCTGTTACAATTTTTCTTTTGATAAAAAGAAGGCGGATTCTGCATTCTCCGTACGTCATGCCTATGTTTTCAAGAAAACGCATTACTGGTGAAGTTATTCTATCAGAACTGACAAAACGCAGTTGAAGCTCTGAGGGCATTTCGTTGTATGAAGCAGATATTAAGCTCCAGGTGCCTTACGCAAGATAATGCAGAAATTTGGAAAAAAAAAAAATCCCGTGTTCCAGCGTCGAAAATGTTGCGACCAGCAGTCAATCTCCGCATAATAGTGTGAGTTTACCGGTCTCTTCTGAATTCTTTATATGCCGTATTCAACTGTATGAAAAATCATATGGCATTTTTTGCATTTTTATCCATATCAAATCAAATCTGTGCACCTGTTGCAGGTCGGTTACTTAGAGGTCCGTAAAACTTTTGCACTTCAGTTCCTTTCTCGAATATTGGTTGACACAACTGGCCCATGAAATATTCTGTGGAGTGATTGTTCCACTTTGGACTCAGTTGGCGAGTTAACATCCGCAACTGTTGAGTTTGGGAAGGAGAAAATCCTCATGTTATCCAGGAAAACCTCTTACGTCATGAAAAAGTGACAGTATAGTCTGGTTTTTCAGCTACCTTTATCACTGGACTTTTTTTGTTTTTTTGAAGAGATAATTTCAAATGGGATCCAAACCGGTTCTGCCATACCGTGATATGCTGAGCGATTTTGTGATGCCAACTCTTCTTCAGTGTGGATGCCTTCGAGACATCATGCTCTAACATGATAAAAATGAAATCTGCGATCATAAATTTCAAGTTATCATGTGAGAACATTATTATTTTAAAGTCATTATTTGTCTTAATTTATTAAAGTCAGTAAGTAATTTAAACCGGTTTGAAACAACCCCTAGACTTCTCTATCTCCCCCCCTCTCTCTATATATGAACAATGATAATTTACTTCAACTTTCATTTTCAATTTTTCTAGATGGCAAACAAAGTTTTGGAGCTCGACTGATTTTGAGATGAAATAACGGCCACGTTGTCATTGTTCTTCGCCAACCTTTTAAAAACGCATCTGCTGTCAAAGAAACGTACTTAATAAAGAAATCCGGTAAAAGCGGATCAATCTTTTAAAAATGCATCTGTTGTCAAAGATGCATAGGTAATAATAGTACTATACTGGTAAAAGCAAGTAAAAAAAAATATACAAAATTGAAAGATGTTGATGAATAGTCATTTATGATTCGTTCATAGCTTACGCGATTTCGAGCGAATTATTCGTTGATTGAAAATAAAAGTATGAATCTTTGTGACCTTTGCGCTCGTCCTTGCCATAAATCCATGTTTTTAAACAGTAAAAAAAAAAAAAAAAAAAAACGATATCATTTTTGTGAAATAATAAGAAAGTTTTGGGGGACTTCACTTGCTCGTTTGGTCATGTGAAGGGCTAGAAATTTTTATAAAAATAAATACAGTCATAATTTTTTAGATGACGAATAAGTATAAAGTTAATAAAGAGAAATTTAACTGAACTAATTTTGATAAGAGTAGATCTATCTAACATTTTCCACTGAATACAGAAGATAGCTTAATTTTACAATAATATTTTATACGATCTAAAATTATATAGACTGCAACTACACTTTTTAACTTGCACGAATAAATTTGTATTTTAAGTATCTCTTTAAATGTGAGTGTTCTTTTTGTATTAATCTCTCTTTTTATTTTTCTGAAAATAGGAATATAGAAATCAAAATCAATGATATGAATACTGCATTTGAAACTTACTTGACGGAGATAAAGAGTTATTACGATGAGAGAATACATGAAAATGTGGATGATTTAAAGACGCTGATCCATTCATCTCATTCGAAATTAAGAGAAATAGTGAGTATTTTCAAATAAGTTATTATAAAGTTCTATACAAATATTTTTCTTATTAAATAACATTAAAAAAATTGCGTAGCTCAAACAGAAAGTTAGTTACATTACTTCTTAAAAATTTCCGGTCAAAGGCTACTTTGATGAAAGTGTGCATCAACACTTCGGGCATTTATTTTCATAGTGTGACGCTTCGGTTTTTCATAAGGCAATTTTCGATGTTCTGATAATAAGTCGTAAACATATCTCGACAGCCGCAAATGGCGTCCAAATTAGAAATGCGTGCTGTGATTCTTTCTTGTGGTATGAAAAGTGTCACTGCATTGAAATTTTGCGGCATTTGCATGAAGTGTATGGTCAAAATGCAATGACTTATCAAGCTACCCCGAAGTGGTGCAACATGTTTGTGAATGGACGAAAGGATATTGACGATGGTTACTGCGAAGGAAAATCATCAGCTGTGGCAAATTCTGGAATCACTGCTTGCGTGAATGAATGCATTCTTGCAAACAGAAGCATATAAACAGATGAAATCTCAAATAATCTGGTTATTTCTCATGAATGTGATCATAAAATTATTGCCGATCAGTTTAAATTTCAGCTCAATGGATGTTTCGTCTATTCACGGATAAACATAAAAGGAAGCGTTTGAATTTCTGAAACGTTCCCAAAAGGAAGGAAATGAGTTTTTGGATGGAATTGGGACCGGAGATGAGATTTGGATTCACTCCATCTTACCTGAAACGAGTATAAACTTTTCGCTTACCAGACTCAAAAAAGAGTCGAACTGCTCCATTGCTACATCTCTGTGATTAGGACACTGTTTTTCGACAGAGAAGATTTAGTGCATGCAGAGTTCATGCCGAAAGGTGTCACAGTTAAAGCATCTTCTTATTGTGAAATATTAAAATGATTGCGGCAATCATTTAAAAATCGATGGTCAGGTAAACTGTAGAAAATATGGGGCTAAGTTAAGGTGGGAAGTGTGGAATCAACCTCCTTACACCCCAGACCTTTCAACTTGCGGCTTTCCATGTTATTTGTCCCGCGAAAGAACTTTCAGATAAACGATATCACTCGGATGACGAGGTGAAAGATGTAACAAAAAAAAAAATAGTTATCAGGCATTGGGCGAGATTTCTTTGCGGAAGGCATCGAAATACTTGTACAACCCTCCACAAATGCCTAAATAAGTTGGATAATGACGCTAAAAAATAATTTCGAACAAACTTTAAAATACGAAGAGTTACTGTAAAATTTCTATCCTGTTTTGTTTTCTTGAGAAATGAGACTAACATTTTGTTTGGCCTTTGTAATTGCATCAGCACTAGATTCTTTTTTAATGAAATTTCACCCGGAAAGCTATCATATAACATAATCGTATTTTCTCCCAATTCATTATTAAAAAATAGTTGATAACGCAAAAGTTGCGATGGCCTGTTGGCGCGGTTCATCATTGAAAAACTGCCGTATAAGAGAGTTTGGTGCACGTTAAATCCATCGGGACCAAATGTTCTCCAAATGAAGTAATGTGGAAGTTTTCAGAGGAGATTTCTAGCTCAAATGTCGTTCTCATTTGAGCTAACTGCGGTTCAAAATTACGAGGTCCGTCTGACAATAGCTGCTTATCGTTGCTTTAAAATGGAACGTTGATAAAATTAAGGAAAATTGCGTCTTCCTCTCTGAAGGAAAAGAGACATACAGTGCAAGAGAATAAGGATACAAAGTAGCATAAATATGAGGATGATATAAGTGTTCGCTTCCAAATTTAATGGTTTATTGGGAAAATCATAACGTCAAGCCCGGACTGTTACAGTTTCAAAATTTTTACAAAATCCATAGATCTCACCAAGTTCAAAATGACGAGATCGTCCCCCAAAAAGGACGAGTATTACTTTAAAAGATGCATTAATATAATTCTTTGCAAAGAAATGTGGTCTTGTCAGCAATGGCAAATTTCGAGTCTGTCTAATCTATACCAAGCAATGTATGGCAGACACAGATTAAAATATTGGTAAAAATCAGTGTATCCCAGCTCGAAGCAAATCATTAGAACTTTTAGAGGTTCATTTGCCCATAAATATTTAAGAATTTTTAAATAGTATTGTAAGTTCTGCAACGGTTTTCATATCCTGTATGGTGCCATATTCCATCATCGACATGATGGTATCGCGCCAAAATTGGCACAAAAACGTTCGACCCTGAGGCGTATCGCTCACGCATCTTTTTTATGTTAGTTCAGTAATCTTTCATCCCTGTTATCTTAAAAAATATATGCCAACTACTAATAGTATTAATGCTAATTGTTGCCTTCCTCACAATATATTTTCTATTTTTAATTGGGCTCTACAGCAAATAATTTTGGCACTCCGAATTCTTTTACATTGATCTATTTCTTTAAAGGAAAAGCTCCCAATGTCTAATTTAATTTTTTTGATTATGTTAAACTGTGGAAAAAAAAGCTCTTGCTTATTTATCTTAATTTAAAAAACAACAACAAATCCTTTTCTCTTAATACGTGACTGTTTCAAATTAAAAGAAATTAACACACACTTTTTTTCTATAGATTTCATCACAGAAAGTCAATGGATTCAAAACTGAATCCTACAGAAATTACCCTAGATCTACAGAGCAAACTGTGTCGAGTACATTTGGATCTACAAAATCGGGATACTTCAGTCGACCACTAAGCCTGCGTTCCGAATCAAACTTAAATTCAAATTTTGAAAGAAAAAACAACTCTTCCTTATACCAGAACAGCTTATGGAATTCAACCACACGATCTGTTCATACTCCATTGGCAGAAATGATCAATCAAAACAATAAAATTTCTCTCGCTAATCGGAACCAGAGAAATAAAGAGGAATCCCCAATCATAGTGAAGGAAATTAAGATATCTTCGTATTCTTCTCCTGCAAAGAGAGAGTTCCCTCGAGCATGCAAACAAAATTACGCGCAGAGATGCACTCAGTTGGACTTTAAAAGGAAAAGCGGCACTCCGACTCTACAAACAAAAAGATCCGCAAATATGAACACCTCGTTTTTATCAAATGAAAAGGATAGTAAAATCGCACCTACGAGAAACAGACAGCTGCACGTGAATACAGCAAAGGCAGAAACAGTTACGTCGTCGCCATATCTAACTCTATATGAAGCAACAATGGCGGAAGAATTTACTTTTGCTTGATATTTGAAATGTAATATATAGATATATATATATTGAGCCTTTATAAAAACGTTTTGTTAGCATAAAGACTATTACAAATGTTTTCATTGTTCTTAAAATTGTTATTAAAGATTCATAAATATTTACTGTTTAAAGATGAAATTTTTTTATTGTGTCTATTGAAAATTTATACAAACTCGGAGCTTAAAACGGAACTAAATTTAAATTCGATTTTGGAGAAGTTCGGACATATTCGGCAAATCAGAACAGAGAAAATAATTAGATATATATAAATTCCGATTTACAGAAATAAGCATTGTAAATTTCTCCTCATTTTATTACCGCGTGACATTTTTGTCTGCATTTAAGGTGGCTACCAGCCACTAGATTTGAACCAAGTTCAATCTAATCACAAATCTGTCGGATTGTTGCTTGGGAAACTTCAAATCTGAAGACAATTCCTTGCCTTTAATTTAAAACTTACCTTCAATCAGCATACAAAAAAAAAAAAAAAAAACCTATTTAATACTCAAATTTTTAAAATAGTAACGAAAAAAAAAAAGGTATGAGATTAAATGCTTAAAATAAGATGGAAAGTAATAAATTGTTTTCAAAAGTAAAAAGAGAGAGAGAGAGAGAAATGTTTGTAGCCATGCTTTGAATATATATATACATACTAGCCGCCTCTGGCGACCAGTCGGTTCGCCAGTATTAATGCTCGCTAAAATTTTCATATAATATTTTATGCAGCTGTGTCTCTTAACAGGTTTTTCACCAAAACATTTTTAAACCAAACAAATTTTTATAATCATATAATTCATTTATAGTATTATTTAGTATTATTTTCATCAGATGTTCTGTTCATTGTACTACTCGTCTTTCTCTTTCTATCCGAGCAATGATTGTCCCGGAATTGATATTTTACTTAAATGGTGGAGGGAAAGGTCTAAAATTCTACGTTTTTATAGAATAATGAGATTCAAATTTTCATAAATGTAAACACCCTAAACAAATAAAGACACAATTGATTTTCAAGAGATGCGAAAGTTTAAAAAACAGCTTGGAAAATGCCGAGCACAAAGGAAATAATGATGACACACACATACACACTTCTTTTCTTTCTTTTTTTCTTCACTACTTTTTTTTTCTAAAAACCCTTTTTGCACTCTTTTATTCTTTTTTTTTCTTTCTTTATTATTTTTTCTTTATTTCCATACAGACTAATAATAAAAGCAAGAATTTTCTTTCTTTTTTAAACATCCCGTTATCTATGGATGAAAACCAACTGACTTCGCGCATTTCTTTCTAAACAAATGATAATTTATTACTTCCTGCTATCTTACTCAGTTGGTGTGGGGGAAGGAAATGCATATTTTTGGCGGGAAAGTAAGAAAAGTGTCGTTTTAACTATTTTCCACTCAGTTTTTTCATTTTTTCTCTCCATAAGAACCATCCTCGTTTCTTAACGAAAATATTAAAATAAAAATTAGCCGAATCGGTCGAGCCGTTCTCTAGTTTTGCGCTTAGCAACGCATTTCGAGTTCCATTTTTATTAATATAGATTACTTTCAAGTCAGTATCTGCAATGAAATATTTCAACAACACAATGTAAATCAATAAAATTCATCAAATAAGGCAAAATTCTTGAAAGATATTAAAAATATTTACGATGGTAATTAAGCTAGAGTAAAAGTTCCCATTTGAATACCCTACGACATTAACTACCAAGACATCAGCAGCACTTCTTGCAGATATACTTTGAACATACTAACAAATTATTAAAATACTACTAAATTATTAAAGAATAAATCTTTCCAAAGAATTTTAATTAAAACTAACATTTTCAAACATTATTCAAAATAAACAGATATTTAATATTTGATTAAATATACAAGTGAAATATTTTTCGAATAAATTCCTTCAAAACGATTTTGTGGAGGAAACGAAATTATTTATTAAGCATATACAGTGCACCCCCGAATATTCGGTTCGAGAATGTCCGGATTCCGTACTATCCGGCCCAAATTTTCTTATATCGTAATTTTAAAGAGGAAAACAATAAGGCATTACACTTGTAACATTGCCAAGGCATTGTAAGCGGGCGTCTGCTACGATCCTCCTACGTGTCAGGAAAATGGAACGTTACAGGAAAAAAGCAACTTTCTGTTCGTTGTTCTTTGTTTTGTCGACGTGAAAAGGACCTCAAATGTTTCCAGTGTTTCTGATTATAACTACACAAAACATACAGTATTCGTAAATTATTCTTGGGGTGAACTTAATGCTTTTTAAGCGTACCCAGTTAAGATTATAGAATGCATGTTAAAATGTGAACAGTTTATATCCTTTAACTTACTTTTTCTGTAATAAATTCTTGAAACCTTCAGTGCAGTATATAAACTGCCAGTACAGAGCCTTCTAATTCAAGTTGACATGTTGCCGGCCACTGCTTCTATGATTCATCGGGCCGCAGTCACTTTCACATTCCATTCTACATGGCTTGAGATAAATGGAAGGCTTAAAGCACAATAAGTGAGAAAATACACATTATAACAACTAGTTTTGGTATTGTTGTTTCAAATGGCACTTGCCATGGACAAGCTCGCTGACGCTGTCGGCGATTTCAAGCCGAGGGTGCGTCTCTTGTTTTTTTAAGTAGCGCCAACTAAGGCCAAGCGTATGTCTTAGCTACTCACGCATCACATTCGCTCGTACAGCCTCTTTTTACAGGAGTGTATATTTACACATCTAACAGATGAAGAACAACCATGCCCTAACCAGGACTCGAACCCAGGACGTCTAGATCGCGAGGAAGACGAGCTACAACTCGAAAGGAAGTAGGCGAGTATTAAAAAAGGCGAGTATTTGTATTAAAAAAACTTTATCTTCTGTTGTTGGGGGGGGGAAAGAAATGGATTCATAAAACTCCGGCATATCCACCTTTTTTTGTTATCCAGCCTATCTTTTCGCCACATTAGGCCGGATATTCAAAAGTGTACAGTATGCTTTTTTTTTTTCAGTCAACATATCTCAGCTTAACATCAAAACAAATTGCCATGTACATTTTTCTGAAGAGTAGTGACTCAAAAGTCTTAAAATTTTTACTGGGAGAAGATTTTTTCCCCAACCTCTTCTCTAACTATGGTAAAAATTTTCTCCACTACCAGCACTGCTGTGATCGAGGATTCAGAATGACGGTATCTGCGACGTTTTTTTTATAGTTTTTCAATATAAATCCTTAACTCCATAGTTTTTATCCAAATTTCGGAAATTTCGTATGCAATGGAATGTCTTGCATCTAGTTTTATGAAGAAGCATTATTTAACAAAAATAGTCACTTTTTGTTTTAAAACAATAAAAAAAAAGTTACTTGTCTGAAATAAAACAACTTATATAATGAAGAGAAAAAAAGAAAGAAAGAAAGATTATTAATGCGAATAAAAGTCAAAAAAAAAATCACAAGAATTAAAGGGAGGGAGTAAAAGTTTGCAAACTTCTCTGTCGACAAGATGATGTTTTTAGACTTGTTTCTATCCATAACTATGTGATTTGAAAATAAAAACACACAGAAAATCGAATCTTGAATAACTAAAATTGACATGAACATACTTTCTAGATACAAATGTACACTTTAGAGAATTTTTTTAATGGGAGAGATTTTAATTTGATATTTTATTTTCTTGGAATCATTAGAAATAACATAATTGCAAAAAATTACTTAAAAAAAACTTTAAATAAAAACTTTTTTATATTACATTTTTTGAATCCAGTTTTGAAATAGAATGAGCCCACATTTTTTCTACCTTTGCGCCAAATTTCATAGCTATAAGTGTGATAGATTTGTCTGAATGTAGGTATAGACACAATGCAAACATTTCCTTTTATAAAAATAAACAAACATGTGCTACCTATCTGATACAGAACAAAATATTTCAAATTAATTCCACTGCAACATAAAAAAATGTCATGTCATGTTAAAAATGTTGTGTTTAGATTAGAATTAATAGCCATAAAAATATCACAAATTTAAACTCTTATAAAAAATTTAATCAAACTGTACAAAAAATTGTAGAGAATATACAAAAAAGTAATAAATAACTGTACAAATCTCATATAATTTCCATAGAAAACTATTTTTGCCTAAAAATAATGAAAATGTTTCTGAGATTCTTTTTATATATAGAACAATCTTGAATACATTCTTACTTCTCAGTAGTAAATGGCAAGGATTTTTGATCTTGATGCTATAAAAAATAATTAGAAATATAACTTCTTAACTAGTTTGATAGTACATTTTTTTACTAATTCAATTAATATATTTTAAAAACAAACCTTAAAATAGGCATATAAAGACACACCAGATATAGTGATCAAAATACCCAAAAACTGAATAGGCAGAACAGGTTCCATAAAAAGAAGATATCCTCCAAGCAATGTTAAACAAAATTTTAGCTGACCAACGACATTATATCTTTTGCATGATGATTAAGAAAATTGTAATTAATTTGTTTTCTAAATTGTAGAAAAAATTAAATTAAATACATATTAAAAAATTGATTTACATTACAAATAATAAACAAAATGGATATCAAAACATTCAAAAAAGATAAATTGAAATAAGTATATTATACTCAAATAAACAATGCAATTAAGGTAAAGAATATAATTATTTGAAAATTTTATACTTGAATAAAGTAATATATGCTGACAATAAAGGTGCTAGAAAAGTCATACTGGAAGATGATAAATCCAAAGTATAAATTTTCTTTATAATTAAAATTTAAAAAAAATCTTTTGTGATTTATGTTATGATTATTATTTATTTAATGATTATTATTATAAAAATAAAAAAGTATCATTTTATTTTTTATTTCCAGAGTATATAAATTAATATTCCATTTATTTATCCACATATTTACTTTGGAAGGATACGTAACAGCAGAGGTATTCCCAATGATCCAATATATGGAAACATTGACTAAAAATGCAATGACTCCAGATAATAATACCAACATCTGAAAAAATAAGGAATCATAATAATAAAATCACATACACACACACACAAATCTATGATTTAGAGGAGAGAAAA
>JAOUZG010039747.1:1285183-1333237 GCA_026289955.1 Argiope argentata | reverse complement strand
AAAAAAAAATACTATAAGAAATTTTTTATAGTATTTTTTTTTTCTTGTTTTTAGAATTTATGAATTTAGAGTTTAATTTTTTTAGAGTGAAATTCCTGATAATTCTCAAAATACATCAGGGGTTGAAGCAGTACGATTTGATTATAAATAATGTGAAAGTGTGATTAAATAAAATCTTTATGGAATGGTTCAAAATAATTATTACTAAATAAATTTATAATTTTTGTTCTCACTGGCCTTAAATTCAGTTGAGCATTTATTTTCAATTCAGATAATTTTATCTGTATTACTTACAGCCACTCCAGAATGCAATCAGAGTGTAGTAACTGATATGATTTTTACAATCCTTTATTATTATTATTATTATTATAGCTGTTGATGAGAATGTGCTATTAATTTGCATTGTGAGCTCTCTGTTTTATACTTTATCATAGTAATTCGTATTTTACAGTGTAAAGTTAAATCATCCGAATCTGATATACTACTGATAGTAGTATAATTTAATATGCAATTTTAAAAATTGAAAATATGAACATTAGAATTTTTTTCTGTAACATTTTGGGAATCAATTCTGTCTTAAAATATATAGTATATTTTGCAGTTATTTTTGTACTGTGTTACTTCTCATCTCGTTATCAAAATGTTGTAAAATCACATTGATGTTAATATTGAAGAGAACAGTTACTATTTAGATAGCAGCCTTGCTTTGCAATTTTTTTCTAGCATATTGATTTGGAATTATCAGTGTTTCTATAAAATTGAAAAGATTAAATATATAGAATTTGAAGCATGTTCTTTTATTTTATTTGCAGACAGAACTTGAAGCTATGGCCATGCAAGTAAAAGCATTAGAGGAAGCCAAAGCATTATGTAAGTATTTTTGTCAGATAAATATCTTTTCTTTTCTATTTAATATAGAAAAGACTTATAGGAATTTCCTGGCAGCACTCTTTTTTATCCCTCTTTGCAGCATCTTTTCTTAACTTTTAGTGGTTTATTTTGTTATTAGACATTCTCTGTTAACATTAAAAAAGCACATTTGGTAAGTAGAAAGATGTAATTTAAAAGCAGAATTAAATGGTAATTTTAGGTAACATTAGGTAAGGTTAGGTAAACATTTTTGTCAAGTCTGTTGATAGAAATATTTTCTATAGATTTCTCATCATTGCTAAGGAATAGCTAACATTATTAAGTAAAGTTTATATTATATTGATTTAAATAATTTTTTTATATTAAAAGTGCTTACTGGTTTGAATAAATTATTTCCCCCTTTGAATACCAGACTTTATGAGGTGGAGTTTTATCAATGTCGCTTTTCACCTTCTGATTAACAAAAGTTTCAACATTCTTCAGGCATTTGGTAAACTCTGATGCTGATTCTTTCTTGAAAGACTTAATTATATTATTTAAATTTCAAAACAATTTATCGTAGTGAATCTTAAACCAAATTAATCTGGTGTCTTCAGAAAAATTATTTTTACAAATTTTTATTTTGGTGATATTTTTTGTTTTAGTGTGTATTTCCTAATTACATTTTTTTTGTTCTTAACTTTCTCAATGTGATTTATTTATCCTTTAGTGCAAGGCAAATTGCAAGCAATATCTCAACAGTCTGCTGAGCTTTCTAAAGAAAATGCTAATATCAGAGAAGAAAGAGATAGCTTCAAACTGAAAGCTACAAAATTAGTAAGTATCAAAACTTATTAAACTTTAATTTCTCATTTTATAATATAATTAACTTTGTATGAAATTTGTCTTCCTGAAACCAAAAATACACTAGCTGATATTTTTTGGTTTAAATAAAAGGCAGGGTATTATCCAAAGGAAACTTACCTTAAGTATGAAAAATATTATCACTAAGAGACAATAGTCAAAAGAATATTTTTAAGAAGGCAGATGAATTAATAAAATATACATAAAATAGAATGTAGGATTTAATTAACTTATTATATAGTTCATGTATATTGCAAAGTTTCATGCAGCTCCAATGACAAGCCTGTAAATTTTAAAAGGCTGTGATTGTGATATCAGTTTAAGATTTATTTAATTAGTTTGTTAGAAAAATGCCTGAAATGAAGAGTGTTTCTATTCCAATCTTTTTTATTAAGATTCATTTTGTTTTATCATTTTCTCTCATTCCTATAAATTCCTATCATAATTTGGATGGTGAAAATTTGTTACTATTAAATATATTTAAAGGATGTGAAAGAAATATTATTAATGAAATCAGTCATCTAAATTATTTTATCATTATTATTAAAAGTGAATTAATACCTTTTTCATTTTTTATTCTCTCGCTTTAATTGACATTAATCTTTCAGGATTTGATGGATTTAAATCTGATCTTAGCCTCAATTGAAAAATTATTAATCATTGATACTGTTGAGTCAATTTGTTTTTTTTTTTTAAAATCTCCAACTAAATATATTTTTACTTAAATTTAATTTTTAATAATTAAATAAATATTAATAATTGTATATATTATTTATTAAAACAAATTTCAGTCATATTTAAAATGTTGCCTCTACTTTATTTTTTTAAGACAGATAATTTAGCAGATTTGAAACTACAATATGATGAGCTTAAAGCAATTAAAATGTCTTTGGAGTCTTCTCAAAAATCAAATGAGGTTTGTAAATTTGCATTATTATTTTTATGTTAAAATTTTAAAATGACTTCCCTTAAATTTTAGATTTTTTAAGTTTAAATGTGATATTATTTTTACTTCTGAATATTTTCTACTTGTGGCAATTTATAAAAACTGGTTATTTTTAAATGTACATAATGTGAATGCATTGTTTTCTCTTTCCTTTCTTTCATTTTTAAATTGATATATTTAATGTTGAATTTATTCTATAAAATATTTTATTTTACTGATGCCGATTTTAAAAGATAATTGTTTTTAAATATTGTATAAAAGCTTAAAAACCAATATATTATTTTTTTTCTATTTTAAATAGTTTTCTTCTAGAAAAAAATGATGTACAATTACTTTAATATTATTCTTAATTTGTTAGATATTTATTTTACATAGCCTGTCTCTGAAGAGTTGGTAGGTGTAATATAGGCTTGTATGATATTATACAAGCCTATTTAAATATTAGAAGATGGAAGTGAATAAAAATATTCAGATCTGATTTATTTTACTTTTTCATCTCATGTTTGAGGATGATAAGAACTAAAAACAGGAAAATTTCAAGTACATTACACTGCATTAATTGCAACCCTATTATTTATTTGTGAAATGCTCTTAAGATCAATTTTTTTTCCCATCTTAGTAAATATTATCGTTTTGAGATTGAAGGTCAGTCACCAATTATTCTGAGTTATGCTAAATCAAATTATT
This sequence comes from Argiope argentata, assembly GCA_026289955.1. NCBI lineage: Eukaryota > Metazoa > Arthropoda > Arachnida > Araneae > Araneidae > Argiope > Argiope argentata. Next base: position 1,329,891 of record JAOUZG010039747.1, on the reverse strand, counting down.
AAACTTAATTCACTTTTAAAAATATAATTTCTTTTCATTCCTTAGGAACGAATTAGAAAACTGGAAGTAGAAATCAATCAAAGGTAATTTTGGCCAAATCATGTTTTTAATTTTCGATCACATAGTTAAAACCAATCTTTCAAATCAATTTATTTTTATTTATATTTCTTTTAATAGCTCTTGTTTATATTGGTTTAAATATATATTTAAGAGTGTCTCTATATTTTGTTTATTGTATTGTTTTCCTAATATATATAATTTCTTCTTATAAAAACATTTATTTTAGGCCAGAAGCTGATGATGTGACTCTCCTGCAAAAAGAATTGGTATCAGTTCAAAAAATGATGAATGAATTAACTTTGCAGAGAGAGAATGAGAAAGATACTTTACAAAAGCAGTGTAATTCTGTACAAGAAATGTGCTTAAAGTAATATTATTAGAGGTGTTTTACTTTCTATGAAAAATTGTAAATTTCTCTTTTACTGCATTTCACCTATGTAGAACAATAATTTATTTAAAGTTTGTATTGTAATAAATTGTAATGATATATGGTACTGTACTATGATTTTTAAAATATATATATATTATAAATATTTTACTTTTTGTTTATCAAAAACGATATTTACCATACTTTAAATAAGTTTTTTATGAAGTTTATTTTATTTATTTTTTTAATAATAATTGCATATTGTCTATTTTTCAAGTATTAAAAATATTTTGTTTCTAAATTTAATTTATTTTTACTTTTAAACAAATTAAAAGAAAAAAGGCACAATGAATATTGAATCAAAGTCATATACTCTATACATACTAGTGTTTAATACTAGATCAATACATGCTAGCATTTTATAGTTCCTAAAAGTAGTCAAATACTTCATAATGAATATTGAATCAAGTAGCAATAAAAGTTAATTTATTTCAAAATCTTAAAATATGAATTTAGATTTTTGACATTATAAATAAATAAAATAGATTTATATTTTTCAAAATACTGCATAAAGTTTTAAAATATATTTTATAGGAGTGGTGAACGTTTATGATATTTTGAAAAACAATTATATATATATATATATATATATATATTTATATAATATGTAATATTATGGATTCGGATTCTTTTGATTTGTTAGCTGATAAAGAAACAGTTTTTTAGTAATGAACAACGATTTTAATAGACTCAAATACTGATACAAAAAAATATGCAGCCAAGACAGACACATGTAATACACAACAGCACACTATAACAAACAGCCCACTAGTAGTTATAATAACCACAACATACATAGTGACCAGACAGAATTCGGCAGGAGGAGGGAATTTATGTAGCTACTCTCTACAGCCTTTCCAAAAATACGAGACTGATTCTTCACTCTCTCTTCTTTTAATCTGTATCCAATTGCTGACTTACTATTACACGACTGGCAACTACTCCTCGCATGAATTAATGTTGCTTCAGCAGCAAATAACAGGGCTCAACACACAGATTGATGCAGCAAATGCTTGAGCTCCACAGAACTCCTACGCTTCGGTGGACTGATCAAACTAATTTGTCCTTGACTCACTATGCGATTCTAAAGCTCTTCATTACTCTATACCTGACTGTTTTCAGTTTAGACTACTAACTTTTTATAATTTTTGGAACTGGGTTGAAGAATAAGAATAAAGATATGAATGGAACAAGCAGGCTTGTCTGGGTTTCTATTGGCTCTATCACTAAAATTCTGGAAGATTCCAGTATTATCTATTTTTATGCCAAATTTTTCACCGAGTTCCTGTGTTTGGTGCCACCTCTAAGATCACCAATTTGGCATCCAATTAGCATCCAACAAAGCTGATTGTAAAATTGTCTTTGCATTGATTCACTTATTTGTGCTATGAAGCAATATTGCAGATATGTAACAATATGTTTAAAATATATTTTGTGTATGAGTAATACATTCTACTCATTTCTATAAAATTTGAGGCTCTCTAAATTTTTTGTGAAACAATCTAAGTTATCAAAAAATAAAATCAATCATTCAACATATCTTCCACTTAGCATTATTTTTAGCTAATAATCTAATTTTTGTGATCTTAACTCTTGTGATTTAATATTTAGTAAAACTTTTGATTGTTAAATTGTGGGGTCATTTAATTGATAAAATTCTTTTATTTTTCAGATTACAAGATGAGAAAACGGAACTACAAAAGATATTAAAGTCATATCCTTCAAAAGAAGAAATTCAAAGGTTTTAAAAAATTTTATTACTAAAATTATTTTTATTTCTTTGAAAATGTAAGTTTTGAAAAGAATGATAGCATGCTTGTATTATTTTTGAGTTAACATATGTAAATATATATATAGTCTCAAAGAAAAAGTTTCTACAATGACAAAAACTACATCTGAGTTACAAAAGGAGCTTGACAAGAAAGAAAGTGAGAAAAAGAAACTTCAATCTGATTTAGAAAAGGTATTTAATCAATAAGAATTTTTTTGAATGTATATGTGTGTTTTTATAAACGTTACTCAAATAGTTATTCTTTATATATATATATATATATATATATATATATTGGAAAACCTCATCTATATATATTTTTTAAATTTTTACTTGGAGAACATTTGAAAAAATGTAAAATTGTTGAATGAGCGTAACTTAATCAGAGGTAATGGATTCTTGCTGTATCAAGAATTTCTTGTTTACCAGCAAATGAATTTATAAGTGGCAAGATTTCAATAAAATAGTTTTTATTTTGTCATTGCTAATATTTGTTTTTTTCTTTTAATTATTCTATAAAATGTTGAGTATGTTTTAGTCAGTTTTACCTTCGATGCTGTAGTGTTTATTATAGAATCTTAATAAATCATTTATATTATCAAATTTTTTTCCTTGTTTTAAAAAATGTATTGATATTGAGTTTTTAGAATTCCACAATTTAAATTGATTTGCATGCTATTTTGAGCTATCAATTACATTTTGAATTTAATCTAGCTTCTCTTAAGCAAAATATGTTATTTGTGTATTCTAGAAATATACATATAATTTTATTGTTATAATATTTTTGAAAAATTAATTTTAAAACAGTTTGTAGTTAAAAATAGAATTATAGTAAGTCTAAAAATTTAATTGAAGAATTACAATTATTTCAGAATTTTTAACTTCTATATGAAGGTGTATATGAAATTAAACTCTTTATCCGTTTATAAATTCTTTTTTCTTATTTTAGTATGCAAATTATCAAGAAATCAAATTGATGCTGTCAGAAAAAAGTAATGCCTTAGAGGAAATTCAAAGGCTTTCTGATGAAAAGTAGGTTTAAGCTAATATTATATATTATTTAGAAAAAAGTTAAATAATTAAACTTAATCTCTTTTTTTTAACAAACTTAATTATAATCTTTCCCCTGATTTAGAGAGGCTTTGATAGCAAAGCTGAAGCAAGAATTGGAAACAAATAAAATTAATATGGAAGAGATGAAAGTAGATAGGGAGAAACTTTTCTCAAAGGTAATATTGTTCATTAACTCATTAATCTTTTCTGTTGTTTTGAATTTTGAGCATGCTTTCAATTTCAAATATTTAAATAAATTTTCAAATAATGTGTTAATTGTTTTTCATTTTTTTCATGTTTATTTTGTTTATAAAATCTGTATAGTAATTTTCCCATGAAAAGTAAAGGGGGGGGGGAGTGATGAATTCACTTCAAATGCAGTATATTTTGTTTATTATAATAAAAATGTTAATTTTTTAAAAAATATTATTAAATTTATATCATTTTGTGAATATAAAACTGCTTGTTTTATTTTTTTAATATTTAATTCTTTTCAAATAAGATCCACAGATGTGAGAATCTGTGATTTTGTAGGTACAATATGCAAAAAGCTATGTGCAATAACTTCTATTCCTTGGGAAATAATTTTTTCTTACTCATCCAACTTATAAGCTCTTATATTTCACAAGAAGCAATGAAAATAAAGTTAATAGCTTAACTTTATTTGACTTATCACATGCATAAATAATTGTATTTTTAGACACATTAATAGTTTTAATTGCAGTGATTTAAAAAAATAAATCTGGAAGGCACATTTCACGAAACTTACATTTTTAAGTGAGTATAACCAGTTTAATTAAAATGTAATTTATTAACCTAGGGGATGTGTGAAACTTTTAATTCAGCAATAGAATAGATTTTGAATAAAATTTTATTTTCATAATATATTAAAGAAGCTGACCATTATTTAATTCAAAAGTTGCAATGCATTAGGGTGATTCATGAAAGATACTTTTGAGTTAGCAAATAATTAACAGGGTTTTAATGCAATTTTTTTCTTTGTTCCAGTATGCTCTTGATATTGTTTTCTTATGAACTTTAAGAATTTAATTATTGCCTTTGAAAAGGAATATCTCAAACAATAATTATTCTAATAATCATGTTTTGTAGATTGAAGAAGGAGAGGGTGCTAGTGCCGCTATGTTGCAATTAAGGGAAGAGAATGTAAGCATTTCTCTTATCAGCTTTGGATATTCTTATATGAAATGAAAACCCAAATATATTTATTTATTGCTATAATAAATATAAATTTAATGTTTAATATTGCAATATATTATTTTCTTAAATGCATTATGTTTTATGTAATTCTATTTTGTTGCCAAATCGAATGTTGTTTTGTAATGAAATTTAAATCATCTTACAATATTGAACAATGTGAACAATATTTTGAATGTACAAGGTTTGAAGCTGGTTTTGTGTAATATATATATATTAGAGGCATTTGCTTGCAGTGGGAATAAATTCTTTAAGAGAACAAAAGGGTTTAAAGGTTGTAAAAAAAAAATAATCTTTTTTTAAAAAACCAAATAATCTGTTCTATAAACATAAAATGAAATATAACAAAACAAATGATTGGAATTAAATTATTTTTACATTATGAAAGGTTATGTTTGCACAGCTTATGTTATTCCAGTGTTTTCTTTCTTTCTTCTTTTCAAATTTAACTCTTTACTAATCAGTGTATACAATAACTAACTATTTTTTATTTCTTATTATTGTTTAATTTTTTGTTTTGTCATCTATGTATTATGTTGAAATGTTACTATGTGTTGAAAAAATAATCTCATTTGATATTATTCAGTAACTTAAATATAGTGACTGTTGCAGTATAGTTTTTCTTTTTTTAAAAGAAATAATTCATAAACCTATCAATTATGTTTAAATTTGTTTTGAATTAGAATCTAATCTTTGTAATATTTCTATAATGTATAAATGTTAGTTAACATTTGTTTCAATTTTTATAAATATATTGGTTTATATTATTTTATGTTTTTAATTGATGAAATATTATTATAGGCTCGTCTTAAAGATCAGATAATAATGTTACAACAAATACAAGGGCAGTCAGCAAATGAAACTGAAACTAAGATGGAAGACCTGCGGACATCACTGAAAAAAGTAATTTTTATTCATCTCCTCATTTTCTTTTCAGATAATTTACTTATAAAAATATATCATTTATATATATTTTTAATAAGGTTAATGCCTTTTTTCTCCAGTATCAACAAAGTTTTACTCTGTTTGACATTCATATATTTGATATTTCTACTTTCTTGAACTAAATAGAATTATAATTCCAGTAATTAGTTAAAGTTGATTAATTTGTTAATTTTCTATTTTAAAAAGTAAAGGGGTTGTCTAAATTCAAACAGTCTGAAATACACTGATTAACCTACCTTGTCTTTATGAGTAGTATCAATTTGTATTTGCTCTTTTTATATATTTCCTTCTGATTTATTAAAGTAAACCATATTTTATCTTTGATTATACTTTTTTTAAAAGTAAGTGAAAGATCTTGAAGGTCATTGAATTTATGTAAAATTGATTGTAACTTTTTCTAATATGTTTTTAATATTTCTACAAGCTTTTGAAAAGAATTTTTATAATCAGTCCTAATGCTATAATTAGCACTAACCTATTAAATTAGGCAGCCTAAGATTATCTAAGATAAATCTACCTAAGATTATCAAAAAATTGCTTATCTCTCTAATAAGTAATCTTCACATCCAAGATATATATATTTTGGTTCATCCAAATATCCTTTGTGTGGCCACGAGATTGTTGAAAGTCTTGCCAAAAATGTACATCACTATGGTTAGAAGAAATAAAAACAGCAGTAAAATTTGGCTTCCCTCTTTACTGCTAAGGAAAACTCTTTTTTAGGAGCACTATGCTTTGTAAACAGGAATTGGATGAATCTCAAATACAGGCAAATGATCTTGAATTTCTTGTGGGTATTTCTGCTACTGAAGGCACATTAATGAAAGTTTAAAAATTGGTGTAGAATAGCATTTTAAAAGTAACAAGTTTTATTAAAAATACTCATATGGTGCAATTATTTAAAACATTTGTTTTCTTTTTTTAAAGACTACATGCTATATTATGTAAATCTAGTTTTGTTTCTACTTTTTGCTTATAAAATTTAATCACTATTTAATCAATAACTCACTTCTTGTCTATTTATTTATGTGAATGTGTTATTTATCTTTTATCAATTGTTCAATATCATTCATATATCTTTTAAGGTATTTGAAGCATAAGGGGGGGATCTTTTGTAATTCATCAAAAGTTTTGCTGAGATTTGGTTTGCAATTGAATAGTTTATTATTACTATGTTTTAGTCTAATTCGGCTTTGGAAATTTCAACTGAAAAATGTGCAGACCTTGAAAGGAGTTTAGCTCAATTACAAAGTGAGCTTCAAGAAGAACAAAACAAGAAAAATGCTTTAATAGAAGAGCTCAATAAAGAGGTAAGTAAATTCCATTTCTTTTCCATTGGACAATGTTTTGAAATGCTTTTAGTTTCCATAATTTGAAAAAGTGATTGACAAATTTTTTGCTTCTTGTTTGAAGTGTGTTAAATTGTTTTTTATTCTTCTGTTTGAAATTACATTTTTTCACTCCTTTTTTAGATCGCTTCTTTACAAAATAAAATTTCTATAGATTTGTCTCATATAAATGATTTAAAACAAGAAATTGAAAATGAGAAAAAGTTACTGGAGGATAAAAATCGACAAATAGAAAATTTGAGAACTCAATTGACTGAGGTAAGCATTTATATTTCTTTTAATAGCTATTATTGGTGTTACAGCTATTTATATAATTTTTTTCTCTTTAAAAATTTTTTCTCCTTATAAGAAGGATTTATATTGAAATCTTCTAGTAAATTTTTAGTCTGCATAGCATTTATTTTTAACAGGAATATGTGTAATGATATTGGACCTAAAATTATGATATAATATGTGGACATGTGTTTCTTTTTCAAATTTTTGTATAAAAATGATGTTGAAATGATAAGAAATGAATTATAATTAGATTAATTATCATGTTTATAGAATTTTATGAAATTTTTTAAAGTAGTTTTATAGAATTTTTTGAACTATTTCTTTTGATCTATCTAAGTTGATATTTTTATAATTTATGAATTACATTGTTTTAATGTTTGTTGACGTTTGTACTATTGATCAAAATATTTTTTTCCTTCCTGTTTTTGTGTTTAACTTAATACATATTGAAACTACTAAGCTTGCTTATTGTATAAAATGTTCTGATTGATTACTTTTCCTGTCTTCCTTTGTTATTGTTTTTACTTCCTAACCACTTCCTATAGAATCTGTTTATGCATTTTTTGCTTTTTGATACTTCTGATTAATATTTATAATTAATTTTTTACATAACTATTCTTAACAAACCTTTAATGAAAATTTTTAAAAAATTTCTAATTTCTGGTAATTAAAAATTTTCCAGAAATTATTTTTATTCATTAGAAATTCTTAAAATTTTAAAAAGTTGATAAACGTATTTATTGAATTACAATAACAACTCTTGTCTTAAAAATTAATCTTATAATTTTTCTCAGGGTAGAATTGTGGAGATTGAGCTAATAATTGTTCAAAAAAATTATATGAATAATTTTCACATCTAAATTAACACCTTTGTTTTAATGCTACTTTAAAAGAGTCCCCCCCTTTCATTTTATTTAAATGAGAGAAAAAAAAAACTAAGCTGAAAAAATTAATATGTTTGAGGTCTATTTTTTTTCTCCTTGTTTGTACCTCACCAAGTGCCTCAACCTTTGTATTATACCCTTCACATCTCAAAGACGTTCAGTGAACAATTTTTTTTATATTAGGTTTAATTTCAGAAAAAAACAAGCAAATTTTATGTTCCTGATATAGCTTCCCCTCAAAATTTACTGAATCACCAAGTAAGTTAGTTTTCACTTAGAGCCCTGAAATTAATTATTTATTTGCTAGGTATCTCCATTTTTTATACTAATTATAATTTTCTAACAATGCATTTTTACTTCCTGAATTGTTTGTTTATTTTTAATTTCTTTTGGATATTTCTTTGGTTTTAGTTGTAAAATTCTTTTACACATTTTCCAATCACTTTGCTATTTTACTTGTTTATACTACTAGTAGTTTAAGAATGTATTATATCTTAGTATGTAAGAATATAGTATATCTTTTTATTGAAAAGTTTTATTTGGGTGTATTTGATTGAAATGGATTTTCAGCTTTTATTATTATTATTTTTGAATTCTTGATTACTCTTAATTGTTGTGGAAGGCAATTTAAATCTGTGTTTTATGATATTTACTAATCTTTTAATATTTATCTTTCTTGATACGTTTTTTTACATTTATTTATTGGTTTTTTTCCTAGTCATATTTTTTGCCTGTTTTAATATAGGTGTTAAAGAAAGAACCATAACTATATTTTAAGAACCATAACTATATATAAACTATATTTTAAGAATGCAGTATTTATATCATAAATTTTTTTCACTTAACAGACAAATTAGTAGGAAGAATTTATTATTTTTCTTGTGGAAAGTATGTTATTTTAAACAGCTATCCGTTTAAATTGAAAGAAACGTTTTAAAATATTGTGATATCTATTATTTATCATTAAGACTTCATTGTATTTGTTAGATAATAATATATTTTGAATCATATGGGCTATATCATTTTTTTACTATCAAATCTCTTAAATTTGGTTAGACTGGTTGATTAAGAATTGCATTAAATTTATTTCCTATCATCATCTGTAGAAAATGGAGTCAATTTATTATTTTATAGCTGTAGAGGAGTAGCTCTAATAATTTATGTTATACATAATAAATAAAGTTATTATTTGTCATTTAAAATTTTTCTCTATTTATGCTTTTAATGTTTTAAGCTTTCAAAAATTTATTTTCTGGTCAAATATCCTAATTAATATGGGTGCTTAATTAATAAATCAATATTGTATTTAATTCAGTAGTATTAAATAATTATCAATAAGTACTTGTTTTTTAATGTATTATGAAGGTTTCTTCTTTATTAAATTGTTTATTTCATTATTTCATCAGCAAAAGCAATCCCATGAAAAAAATATGGACTATCTTACTATTGAAAAACAAAATCTAGAAAAAAGGTTGGCTGAACTTGGTAAAACTTTGCCTCAAGTTCAAGCTGATCTTCTGGCAAAAGAAAATAAACTTGCAGAAACTGACAAAAAGTTACTTCAAGCTGAAGAAAATTTGCATTTGATGCAACAACAGAAGAATACTAAAGAAACAGAATTCGCCCAGATGAAACAACTTTATGAGGTATCTCATAAAATTTTATTTGAAAATATTTTGTTGCTTTTAATAAATATTAGCTATGTGTTATAATTTCAAAGTTCAACTTTTTTATTTACTTATTAAATAAATTTTATTTTTGTGTAAAATTGGCATTAACTTCAGAAAATGGTGCTTGACTCAATCAGTGAATAAATAATTTTGGAAAACTGTGTTTTAGAAATATATGAATATTTTTATTAATTAGTTATTGATTTATTTTTCAATGTTATGATGAAGACACAAATGCCTTAAACTAATGCAATTTGTATATCTGTGAGCAGTGTGCCAAGTAAACCATGGTTGAATATTATTCAAAGTAAAATTTGAAAATGTCACATAAATATTCCAAACAGTCCATCCATCCTTTCTTTCAGAAATGATGAAACTTACATGTTTTGTGCAATTTTCTTGCATAAGAAAGGCAACTAGATTTAAACATATTTAAAAAATATGCTATGCATGAATACTTGCATTGAAAAATATATTTTATATTTAAAAACAATTTTTACTTTCAAACTCTTATTTACTGTTAAGAAAAAGAAACAAATCTCATGTAGAATGCTGTAAAATTAAATGTGATAATTTTTATGTTTTAGTTATTTGCTTTTTTAAAATAACAGATTCTTTTTTATTTATACTGTGTTTGTTAGTTAGCTTTATTTACTTTCAGAATTTGACAGTAGTTTTTTTAGGAGTGGCAGATGAAAGTGATGTTTTTGTAAATAAGCAGGAATGAATTACTCAGTTAAGAGAAGGCAGATAATGGAACTGCATGTGTAAAGAAATATTATAAGAACATGTATTCCTTTAACTTTGTCTCTAGTGAAAAATAAAAACATAAAGCTGTTTCTTAAATACTTTTATCATTGAATAAAATTTCTAAAAAAAATCACTACATTGGTGAATTTGTACCCTTATAGATTATATAAAGAAATTTCATTTAACATATTATTTGGCATTTGCAATGCATTTGTTTTCGTTAATCTAAAAAATTACAAATTTTATTCAACTTTATATTTAATCAACATAACTATTAAAGCACATTCTGAAATTTCCCGAATGTTGAGGTCTTTAATTAATATTATCATTTTCTAAAGAAAAAGTGCTACAGAACTTTTAGTGTTAAGCTTTTATTCTTAAGTTTAGTTTTTTAATTTCTATCTAAACTATGATCCTGAAATAACTTTTTATTATAATTATGAAATTATTATGAGAAGTTGTAATCTATCATTATGCTATTAGCATTTTATGAAATGCATTAATTATTGTAAATAATTTTTTCACTGCTTTAAAAGAATTTATTTGTTCAAAATTTACCAAACATATCTTATTTAGGTACATTTGCTAAAGACAGTAAAACATTTTAGAATTTAATTACTAAAACCTACATTGTATTTTAATAAGGTGGTTTCTTTGATAGAAATTTGTTTTTATACCTTTAAATTTAATTTACATCAAGGTTTATACTTTTCTATGTACATTTTTGTATCTTTGAAAAAATGCTTATTTACAAGAGTCCCCCTTTTTTTAAAAAAAAAAATGAACCTAAGAGCATTGTGATAATAGCAAATAAAGCCCACTAATATTTTTTTCTATTTTAACTCAAATTTGATTGTTATTCTTTGCTCTTCCTCTTTGGTACAGTTGAGGTTGCAAAAGTGAATTTGTATAATTACTTTGTGAATTTGTATATTTATTAAATTAAATTAAATGCAGCTGAACATTTTTGGACAAATTTGATTATTTTATATAAAAATTTTAATATGTTTAAAATTAATCATTCAAAATTAATGCTATTACAGCATTGCCTCATTAATCAAAACTTTTGTTTTAAAGGACTCAAGAACTAAATTGGAAGAATTAGAAAAAATGGTGGGAGATTTTGAAGCAACAAAAGTTGAGTTTTGTGATAAAATATCATCTTTGAATGAAGATTTATTAAAAAGTCAAATGAAGGAATCTAATCTTATTACGAATATTGAAAAATTGCACAAAGTAAGTTAATAGATTTTTCTTATATTTGTAAAGTATAATTTGGATTAAATTTGCTAAAAATAATCAAGTATTTCTTTGTTGTTTTCCTTAATAAATAAAAAAATAGTTTATATATTAAATTAAGTGTTTCTATAAATTAATAATTTTAATAAATTAGTAGTATATGACCTGGTAAAGTAAATCAATTTAAATAAGTTTTTTTTATCAGTAATTATAATATTTTAAACAAACAAGAAAAAGAAAGCTTTTCTATTTATAGGATCAGTCTCATTTACTTGAAAAATGTTCATCCCTTGAGGAAGAAAATAAGGGTCTCCGGTCTTCCATTACAACCCTGCAAAATGAAAAGGTAAAATCTAAATCTTCCTGTTAAGAATCTTAAGTCTTTTTCTTTTGTGATTAATTTTATCTCATTCCATTCCATCCTACTCCAACTCCAAGCTCACATGATCACCTATGTGTTTTAGAATGTTAAAAACCTAACTGAGCAAACTTTATTAAATTCACATATCACATAATTAAGAAATCAGTAAAATATCTTACATAAAAACAGGGTTTTTTTAATTTAATATCTTATACATAAATTCACAAAAACAAAACAATTTTAGAAAAAGTAAACTTAAAGATATAACAAGGTTGCCATGTCACCTGAAGAACATTGAAAAATCGGGAAAACACAGAGAATTTAAAAACAGTTTTTAAAAAACTGAGAAAATGCTGGGAAATTTCAAATTTTTTATAAAATTCAGGAAAATGTAGGGAATTTTAAATTCTTTTTTTCATGAAAATAATGCAAATTGTGAAAGTTTGACAAATTGTGAAAGTTTGAATTAAGCCTCTTGTGTGAGATAGAGATTATACACGACTTCTGCAACTGCATGAAAGAATAGAATACATTTCTCTTACGTAATTAGGTGCATTTAATGTACAGAAGTAGTATGGTGGTATTTAATCTACCATACTTAAGTTTATTGAATGATCTGTTTATTATTTGATAAATTGTGAGCTTATTCAAAGTAAATAAGAATAAATTTTTAAATTAATTAGCTGCTCAAAACCCATATGTAATACAAATGGAACAGATAAAACATCATTCCTGAATTTGCTAAGTGTATTTGAGAACTTCCATTAAATTCATTTGTTGCATACTGCTCATTTTGTAAGAAGATAATAAGCCTAAGTAATTATGGAAAAGAGGAAATGCATGACAGTTCAAAAGATTAATCATGTTGGACTTACTATATAAAAGGAATACAAGAAAAGATGAGATTTGAAAATGTCAAATTTAATACTCAAAAACTAATTAACTTCAAACTTTTTAATTCAAGAAAAATAATTTGAAACAGAATTTTTGTGGCCATTAAAGATTGTTGCATTATATTCGTTCTTTAAGGAATTAGTGATATATTAGAAGTATTTTCACATATGTTCGTTGAAAGTAAAATACCTCAAAAATATATGTAAGCTTTACAAAAATATCATACCTTATTTGTAATGGAGCTCAATGAAACTGAAGGTTGAAAAATCTGCAGAGGTTGATAAAATTAATATCCAAATGCTTAAATTGACAAAAATGAATTTAAAAAAATTGTTATTTAGATTTTTTCTTGTATCTTGTATATACTTGCAGGGAAAAGGTATTCTTTTTAGCAGATTTCTGTGGCAATCCTATATAACTTTAACATAAGTGTATTATTAGTTTTACTAGCATAAACATATTACTAGTTTTACTTGTTCTAATTAATTGAAGAAGCCTTAAAAGTGTGTATCCAATTAACTAGAATAAAAAAATAAAAAAATAAATATTATCTTATATTAAAAAAAGTACCAAGTATATTAAAATACCAATTTTCTACAAGATTATATTGTAAAAGCCAACATTAATGAGTGATCTTTTCCGCGTTTGCACTTTATAATATCTGGAATGTCAGTAAAAACGTGTCATCAAGGCTGTCAAAACCCCAGAAGTGTACTCGAACAGATTAATAAGTAGAAGTCCTGACAAATAAAAAAAAATGTCACAGACTATTGTAATACCATCAGTCAATGATTGTATGTTTTGAAATTTGGAAAATTTTAAAGCAAAGTAAAGTAATTTTTTTGCAATTCAATTTCTTTGTTACTGTCATGAGGGCAGAAAAGATAAAGTTATTTATATGACAACTATAAAAGTGGTCAGTATTGTAAAAGCCATCAATCATCAGTAAGTTTATTTAGAACATAAAATGGAATATATTTATTTAGGCAGGCTTCAGAATTGCTCATAAAATAAATTCTATATTTTTATTCAGTAAATTAAGTCAGTTGAATGTATAAAATCCTTACATGGTCCCTTATATTTGAATCTAGGTACTCTCTTCTCTTTCTTTTTTTTTAAAAAAATTAAATTAAATTTTCTTATTCATTTTAAACTTATTTTGATTTATTGGTATTTTCATTGTATAGAATTCCTTGTTGAGTGAAATAGAAGAACTTAAAAAAGCTCTTGCTGACCTGAATGAAATTTGTGCCTCTCATGAGAAGAAAATTGTAGAGTTGACAGAAGCAAGCCAGAAAGCAAAAGCACATGCTGATAAAGTAAGAATGGAAATTTAATCTTTAAATTGCAGACTTAGAAATACATTCCAGTTGGCTTTTTAATAAATCTTTCTATCGAATCTGATATTTAAACAATTGGAAGTATTATATGCCTTGCATAAATATATGTTAAAATTCATTTTACAGTTTCTGATATTCTAGGATTTAATGACTTGTTGTCTTAAAATATTTTGTGAATCTATTATTAGAAATGGAAGTGCCACTTCTGTATTAAAATATTTTATTTATCTGACTGAAAAAACTCTAAATAGCCAAGGAGAATATAAATCCATTAACAGGCATTTTTTTAATTTGTTTGTTGAAAGATTAAATAAAGTAATTTATACTGTTGCAGTATAGGGTTGATTTTTATGTTGTTAAAAATTGCTCTTTTTAATTATCTAATAAGATTGTTTGAATACAAGTATATATTAATATTCTAAACTATTTGAAATTGTGCCAAATTTTTATTCCACTATTTGTTTTTATTACCGTAGTAAATGGATCAAATCATTTTATGCATGAATTGAATTTTGAAGAAAACTCTTTGAAATGCAAATTAAGTTTCAAATTTTTAATTTATTGAAAATTTTATGCATTAATTTTAGGTAGACATTTTCATGTGTAAATTAGTTCATTGTTTTTTTTTTTTTTCATGATTAAAAAAAAGAATTCCTTTATATTATGAGATTAAAATTATTTCACTTTATTTCTGATAGGTTTCAAAAGATGCCAGTTTAGAGAAAGAAATATACTTAAAGGATAAAGTAAAGCTACAGAAACAGCTAGAAAGCCTGGAAAATGACTGTGCTAAGGTGAGGCTGTACTGGTAAGGACTAAAATCTGAAGTGTTTTTGCTGTTGTTTATTTATTTAATTCTATCATGGTTCAGTTTTGTTTCCTATTGTGTAATTCTTTTAATAAATGAGATTCACAAATAAGGTTTCTGTTAGTATAAAAATCACTGAAGTATCCCCCCTTTCTTCTTGTTATACCATCTTGAAAGAAATCAAAAGTTGTTTTCGTTTATCAAAATATATTTATGTCATGTATTCAATTAATCTTAAAAAATGGTTATTCATTTTTCCTTATAAGTTATATTTCATAACATTTGTGTTTATTTTCATAAGTTCACTTTTCTAATTACTGCAGTGCAATTTTAATTATTTGTTTATTTATTTTGATTAAATAAATAAATTTGTTTTGATTCTTAACCAAGCATTGCAAAGAACTCCATTTGTTCTTTTCGTGCCTGTATATTTTTATTTAACTGATGTATGCAGTTAAAAAAGTTTTCTATGTAAATTTTTTTTATGATTTCTTATTAATTTATATTGTTTTAAAAAGTTATTACTATATTAATATTTCTGACATAAATTTTGATTTGCTACTCCTTTTCACATTTCATGCTTCAAAGTAAACAAAAAATTATTTTTGATTCTTTCCATTATGAAAATGACATTGGATTTTAAATGAAGAGAAGGAAACATATTTGCAATTCTTATCATATACTATGTATGCTAAAATTTCATTAAACTTTTCCAATTAACAAACTTTTAAGAAATATTATAATTTCATTCTAAAAAATATATGTGTATTAATATTTTAAATCTAAATTTTATACTAATTAATTTCCAAATTTTTATCTTAATTTAGCCCATATTAACTTAATTCTTAAATATTATCTTATTTTCTGATCTGATTCCACCTTTTTAATTTAATCGATGCCACATGAGCTCTGTAAAACTGCCAAAATTGATAAGTTCTCCCACTCCAAGTGAAGGAATAAAAATCTGTCAAGCTTAGTTAGAAAATTCTTTTAAAAGATACCTTTATTCTCTTTCCTAAACCATTAGAGGTAAAGAAATCTCTATCAAAATTACATAGTATAAAATCACTGGGAAAAATATTTTCCTCTCTTTCACTTTTCTGCTTTTGTATTGCTTGTGAATGGACGTCAGTTTCACCATAGCTTCTTGTACATAAATTTTGCCTCCCAGGAATGTATAAAGCCAAGTTTTAAAAATTTAAAAATGTCCTTTCTCTTTGACCATGAAACTTCATAAGAAATATATATTTTTTTCTATATAATATTTACTTTCCTGCTCATTTTCTTTCTTTTTATTCTTAGCAACTGTCCCAAAATCAAGAAACAGTTAAATCTTTGGAAAATCAATTGGAAGAAGCTGAAGAAAAAAATGCTGCATTGAAATTGTCTTTGGTATGAATGTTGATAACTAATGAACTACTTTGATTATATATTTTGTTCCAAAATTGTGATTTATCTATAACTAGATACCATTCTGAGAGAAAATCAAACATTACTTTTTAGAAGCTGTTGGAAAAAATTTCTACTAATTTAATCTAGTGATTTAAAAAAAAAGAATGTATATATAGATTTTTGTTAATTTCTTTACTCTAGTGAAATATTTATTGCAAGTTTTTCTTTAAAATCATATGAGAAATTATGAAAATATATTGTTGACCAAATATTGATATTTTAATGTAAGTGGTGCAGCATCAATTTAACAAGACTATGCTCTACTTTCTTCTATGGTGTTGCATTTTAAAATTACAAATTCATTTTTCTTGCATGTATATTATTCAATCTAAATTAGTAGGAATAAAACCCATTTCTTCAGAAAAGGCAATGCTTTACTATCAATAATCAAATTCATTTAATTTTTTGCTTATTTGAAAGATTTATTTCCTATTTTTGAGTTAGCAATAGTTTCTTACAATAAAAATTACCCAATTTTTATTCCCTTCCAGTTTTGTGTGTATCTTTAATTGAAATAGCATTTATTGGCATCATGTGATTTTCTATAAAAATAGTTCTCAGGTTTTTATCGTAAATCTACTTTTAAAGTAAGAAATTTTCAAAGGAAAAAATATCTAATTTATTCTGCATGTGTTCTTGTTTCATAAATTTAAATATTATGGAAAGCATTTTCCTCCCCCCCTCCCCCCCCAAAACAATCTAAATGCATATATTCTTAATTTACTCATGTTTGTAAAATTCTATGTATATTTCCAAAATGATAAATTCATTTTCTTTCTGTACCATTATTTTAGATATCAGTCTATTATTACATTAATATCTAGACATGTGATCTGTTAAGGTTTAATATATCTTGTACTAAGATAGACAATTTGAATGAAAAATGCAACAAAAAGCTGTAATTTTTTTCTTATTTTGCACAGTCACTTCTTTCTTTAATTAATCATTTTGATGATTACAATTTTTGTTAAATAAATATTTCTTAAATCATGATATTTTTGCTATTGGGCATTTTTCTATACAATTTTGTTCTCTGATTTTACAACATCAAAACAGTTGAAATTGCTGTCTTTGAAATCTTGTGGATGACAAGTTAGAACTCTAAATATTAGTTAGATAAATGATAATTTTCCATTCATCCTACTTATATTAGACATGTGCAGATAAGTCCACCCTATCGTGTTTCTAATGTATCTTTATATTATTCCTTTTTTGAGGACTAAACTAATTAATTATTGTCATAAAAGAAAGGATCATTTTAAAATGTATCCTTGCATGTATACATTTCAAATTTTTCCTGGAAATAAATATTTAAATATAAATTTAAAAATCTGTGAATTACTATTTTCCATAGTGTTATTCATAATGAATTTTTTAAAAATGTCAAGATTTAAATTTTATTTTAAAATGTTTGAGTATATTTATTGTTGCTGAATTTTTATTTTATTTATTTATTTATTTTTCAAGACAATTAGAAAAGTACTTGCTTTTGTGAATGAGTTCAAAGATTTCATTTGTAACCTCAAACATTTTGAAATGAAATTATTTTATAAGATGTTTCTTTTAAAATTATAGGCAGATTATGAAAAATTGTTAAAGCAAAAAGACTCTGAATGGGAAGAAAAGGAAGCTCACCACACAGCTCGAATAGGTGTTCTTACAGAAAATATTCGAACTTTGAAGGAAGATTTGACTTCAGAACAAAAAAGAAGAGAAAGCTTGGAACAAAAATTAGATGAAATTTCAGGAACAAAATTAGGTAGAAATATGTAGTTCCTTATTATTTGCCATTTAAAAATGACAAAATATTAAGTGTTTTAATAGTTTTCCACAAATAATAAAAACTGTATTTTTGAAATTTTTCAAAATTTTTATATCAAAATGAAAAATAATGGCACAAAGAATAATGATTTGTGCTGGACAGTTCTTAGAAATATGCCTATTTTTACTGTATTCCCATAAGCACATTTTTTATCAGTTTCATGCAAGTGACCTTAATTCAAATACTATAAACCAACTCTGTTTATTTTTCAGGAATCATTCTAGAATTGTATAGATTTAATGTCCCTATGCTTTAACTATGATTTAAAATGAATTATTTATTTTGAATTTTATAACCATTGAAATAATCGGATTTGGTCTCACATGAAGCTATAAAGGGTTAATATTTGAAGGATATTATAATATAATAGTAAAGAATTTAATATTTGTTTTATATTGGGGTAGCTAAAAATCTAGCCTTTATTTTAAAGATTACTTTGTACCTGTTGTGGATCTGTTTCATGTTGTTTCTTCTTATCATACTTGATCAGGTATTTTTATAAGGCAGAAGATATAGAAAGTCCTCATAAAGAGAAAGTGTAAAAATCTTTATTGGTCAAAGTGACCACACACACACATACACTAAGTTTTTATTTTCAGTATATAGGGGGCCAATATTGACTGTCTTGTTCTATTTTTTCTTTCTATTTTTATTATTGATTTATGGTATATAGTGGTAAAAAAGAAGTTTCCATTGCAAATTTGACTGCAAATAAAAACTTAATTTTTTGCACAAAACGCTTTGAGAAAAAAAAAATAAACCTATTGATTCTGCAAATTGTTTATATTATCTGTGAATATTATAAAAAATTGCTAATTTAATCATAAATTTTAAGAAACAAAAAGTACCACTAATGTGGAACACACACACACATACACATATAGTTTTTGTATAAGGCAATTTCATGTTGGTAAAGTTAATGTATGACTTTCAAGAATTTTCATTGTTTTTTCCTCAATTAATTTTTTTTAGCTCAATGTTGTTCTAAAAACTCTATTTTTTAAATACACAACTGATTTCTTTCCATAAGTATTTGATAGATTTAAATCTCTAAACAATAAAGTTATTGTTTAATATAACAGTGGAATCATTCCTGGCAAATCTTGGAAGAGTATATAAGTTCATTATCCAGCTGGAAAATAAATATAATTCTTAAAAAAAATTCCCTAGTTTAGAGGCTTTTCTTTAAAATGTCATGGTAAACAGTAGCTGTCCATGCCTTCTATGAAGCATAAATTTCTATCACCTGTAACTCTCATTCACCTTCTCTCCACCATATTTGACATTTCCTAGTAAATTCTTAATTAGTATCTACTGATTTGAAAATAACAATTTCCAAATAATTAAACATATATTTACATGCCTTTCTAAGCTTTGTTTTTTCTGATGCACAGCCTTACATTTGTCTTCTTTAGTGTTACATAAGGAATGCTGGTTACACATTATAACCTGCATTCTTTATCAACTGTGAATTAAAGTGCAATACTTTTTATGCAATTGATTTATATTTGGAAATTTTCCAAATAAGTATTTACTTGCGAAATTTTGATATACATAGTACCTTTAAAGGATGTGTTGCACTGCAGATTTCAGGGTATAGATGATTTCACCAATTAATTCAATAATCCATTGCTTTTATAAATAGCTTTAGAAATTTTCATTTTAAGACTATCAGTTACAAATGAAATAAATAAATGTTTCTGTCATGATGCTTATGTGTGCTGTTATTTCAAAAATGTACTTCAGGAATAATTTTAAAACAGAAATATTTTTTTGTATGGAAAATTTTTTCACTTGGCATTTTGAAATATCCTTTAAATATTTAAATTGAAACACTTGCTGCTATGTTGAAATGAGTGTCTTTGATGAAGGACAGACAGTCTGCTGGTGTTTTTGTATACTGGTTCAAGGCATGGCAGCAACATGTCTTGTCACAAAATATGAGAGCCAGATGCATATTTTAAGAGATCAGAGTTTTTGGAGTTTTAAACAAAAACATCTTAGAGAAAATGTTAGAGTTTGAACTGAGATTTTGAGACAGTCAAAGAGCCCAAGATTGGTTCCTACCTCCTGGTGCAGCCTTGGTATTTTATTTGAAGTAGATGAATGAAACTCGATATTGTTTAAACTAAATGTGTTTTCTTTGTACCTTTTTAAAAAAGTTTGGTACATATCATGAGCCTTGTATTGAGAATGTACAAAAGTTTTATATATATATTATGTGAATAAATAAATTTATTCAACATATTAGCTTTACAAATTTATATATTTTAAAATTTGATCTCGGGAAACATTACACTAAGACCAAACTTTAAATACAAGTTTGTACATATTGTAAAACACTTATCATGAACTCATTCTAAAGATTCAAATTAAGCATATTTCAATAATTTATGAAAGTTGGAAACAAGATTATATAAGAAATTATGCTAATTTGCTCATAACTTTGACTTCCATATACTAGATATTTTCCCTTACTGTGTTTATAATTTACACCAAGTAGTCATCATTTAATAATTTGTTTGCAATTAAAAAAATTTCTATACCTGTGATTTTTTTTTTTCATGTTTGCGTGTCACATATCTTATATCATTAAGCCTTTGTGTTGCAAAACATGTTGAGCATTTATGAAATTACTTACTAAAAAAGATTGATTGAATATTGATAATTTATCTTCAATGGATTACTTATTTCATTTTCTGAAACCTTCTTAATCCAGCGATGCCATGTGGCTTAAAAAGGAAGAAAAGTGCATTTCATTTTCTCTGCTGAAATCTTCTTTATAGGAAAATATCCTTCGAATTCTTTCTTGAAGTCATTCTAATTTTTTTAAAAAAAGATTAAAAATTGGTATAAGCAAATGGAAGTCTATAATTTTTGTAATGTAATTCCAAATTGTCAAATTCCCATACTAGATTCCCATAAATTTGTCAAGCATAATATTTCTTTTTGCAATGTAAAAATGTAATTTGATATTTTGACCCCATCCACCTCCTTTCTATAAAATCCATTTTAATATTATTATTATTAATATTCTGTTCAAAATGTACTTAATAGGAAAACAGGAAATATTGTTGTTAATTCATGTAAATTATTTTTATAGAACATTTTTTATATTTATATGTTCTAATTTAATTCACTGATTGTCATATTTCTGTGAACCACAGGTAATGTCCATAAATATATTTAATGTTCCCCTTTTAGTATAAGTTATTCTACAATTAAAAGATTACTATAAATTAATATATTGTATGCTTTTATACAAAAAGGGTATTGGTATTAACTTTAAATTGATTGCAGTGTAGAATATTATTATAATTAAATGTGCTAAAATAATGATTAAATGTGGTTAACCCTGTGATATCAAAGAGGTTACTTATTTACCCCTAGCAGTCTAAAATATTATCAATTTGTAATTATTTTTTTATAATTTCTTTGCTGCATTAAAAATGTTATCTTTTACAAATGAAATGAAATAATTCATTTCTTTGACAGTGTTTGTAAATGATACCTGTCGTCATTTTTTTTTAAAAAAAAATCTGTAACTGATGTTTTGATAAATTCTAATTTAAAGTTTCATTACTTTTTTTTTTGTAATTCTATCCATTTCTCTCCTTTACAGTTTTATATATTATGATTATGTTATTAGAATAAATATGTTATTCAATCTGATATTTTCAAATTGAGTTAATTTTAGAAAATTCCCTTTGTGTCTCTTTAAATTTTCTTTTGTTTTTACTAATATACATTGCAAAGGGGGGTGATAACTAATTGGGCTTCATTTGTGTATCTTGTTTCTTACTATCTTTTTGCTACTTAATGATCTTTCTGGTGTATCTCCTATTTTTCCAAAACAAAGTCTGTTATCGGAAAATAATTTAAATTTTCATTTATGTAATATTTTCTTTCTTAATAAGTGATTTTTTCTAGAATTATTTTTAATTAGCTACCATCATACCAAAGTGATCATGAATTTATATATATATATATATATATATATATATATATACTTTGTTTCTTTTATGTGTAAAAAATATTGTCAAATTAACTGCAAGTCTTTTTCATAGCAATAGCATTCTCTTCAAATAATTTATATCATCAATTATATAACATAAATATGTGGCTGACCATTTTCTCCCTTATTTTTAAGCTTTTAGAAAAAATGTGATAAAAATATATGTAGTTAATGAATTATATATATATATATTTAAAAACAACTCCCAACTTTATTTATTCATTATATTCTGTATTCATTGCATTCATTATTTATCATATTTTAGAAATGATTTACATTTGCTGAATTCTAATTTTATTTATTTATTTTTTCAGAATTGGAAGCAAAGCTTGAGAATGCCCTTGAAGAAAGAAATAGCTTACTTGAAAGGTTGGATTTTTTTTCTTTCAAATTAAAGTATATTTTATTGGTTATGATTATTTGCGACAGAGATAATTGTTAGACTAAGCTGTTAGAATTGCAGGTAAACACAAAATATTATAGTTGGAAAAGCAAGCACCAACTAATTTAGAATTTGTCACAAATCCAGTTTATTTTAAATTTTTTATTAGGATGCAATATTTAAAAAGAAAAAGATTTTTAAAAAATAATTTAGAACAGTGAGTTGTTATGAAAATAAATGGAAATGGCATTTAAAGATGATTTTAGTTACAATTAGATTTTTTTCTTGCAGTAAAAGTTTTATTTCCTGACTTTTTACAAAGAAATTCTTCCTTACACTGTTATCAATTGAAAAATTATTCTCAATAGATTTTGGACTACAATATGAAATGTTGCTCTGACATAAAATAGGATTAAACTGGATCATGCTAATTTGATTATATGAATTTTTGTATCTGAATGTGTAGTTTTTCAGTTATTGAAATTTTTATTTAAAGTATTTTCCTAGAAAAGGAGAAGAAAACAGAAAGAAAGAAAGATATTTTATTTAAATATTTTTTTTATTATTTTTGAACAGTCTTATTTATTTGTCAGGCTATTTAATCTGTTGTGAAAGAAATTAATAATTTGTAAAATACATAACTAAATATGGTTTTATATTTTGATAGGTGTCTGAAAAGTGAAACTGAATGTGAAAGACTTCAGAAGACTACTGGTGATTTGAGAAGGAAATATGATGATTGTGTGGCTGCTTTACAGGAATTAGGCAGGGAAAACCAAACATTACAAGTAATAAAAAAATTATTTCATATTAAAAGCTGTTGCTGAGACATTTTTTTGCATGCATTTAAAAAAAAAATATTCATAATATCTATTCATAAATGAAAATTTAAATCTTTCCAGGCTGCTGATTTCAAAAGTAATATCACTTAAATTAGTTTTAAAATTATGCCCATTTTCAACATTTCAATAATACTTGTAACCCCTAATATGTATTATTAATTTTAATTAATAAATAAATTTATAATTGTTAATTAATAATAATTTATTTGTTTATTTTATTCACTTTATTATTTTATTTAATTGAATATCACAACAGAAACTTTACACAACAAGTATTTATGACATTGAGTGAAAAATGATATACGTCTCTTCTATTTGATATGGTGATATCGAGTCATTTATCACAATTGCTGTTATTTGTACCTTGTAAGTGTGAAGGATTTCAACCATTACAGGAAAAGTAGATGGAAGTGTCTTTCTTTGTAATGATA
Source organism: Argiope argentata (assembly GCA_026289955.1). Taxonomy (NCBI): domain Eukaryota; kingdom Metazoa; phylum Arthropoda; class Arachnida; order Araneae; family Araneidae; genus Argiope; species Argiope argentata. Next base: position 1,305,905 of record JAOUZG010039747.1, on the reverse strand, counting down.
ATTAGCAAAATGATAAATTACCTTGCTTATGTGAATGATAACTAGCAAAATGATCAATGTCACACATTAAAGATATACATCTCTATTGACTTTGAAACAAGTTAATCTCATTATCATGAAAGCAAAATGCAATGTATTAAATTTAGAAAGAAAATTAGTTTTGTTATTGATTTGTTGTCATTGATGCTGATTATTTTCTGGATAAAGTTATGAAGTTATTTGCTTAGCTTATAAGTAAATTTATATCAATGAGTACAAAATGTATAAATTTTGAATTGAAAGCTGATTGCAGAATCCTGGCTCAAAATCGTGGAGAAAACACATGGTGAATTTTCAATTGGTTTTATTCCATCTCAAGAGATACACTGCACAGCACAAAAGCAGAAGGTTTTTTAGAGTGATATCTCATAAATCACCCGCATGTAGATTACTGAGGGGAATTATTATGAATTTAACCCATGAATCAGTGATTTATGATTTGTCCAAGGAATCCCCTGAAAGAAAACTAACACCAGTTATTTCTTATCCATTCACTCAGCACATGGAGTAATCAATGATGCATTATCTTTATATAATAGCTTTATTTGCTTTATTAAATAGGAAAAGGGGAATGGATCAGAAAATAATAGAACAGTTTAGAATGAGGTTACTATGGATTAAGACAAAACTTAAGAAATTAATTACAATTGAAATTAAGATTTCAAAATATCATTATATATATATGTGTATCATTATATATATTGTATTTTGAAAAGTAATTTTTCTCACAGGTTGAGAACATGAAGCACACCACTCGTAAATGGGCTGATGATGACACTGTAACACATTGTACTGCATGTGGCAAGCATTTTACTGTCACTATTAGAAAAGTAAGAAATTTATTTTGAAAAGGTTAAAAAAGTATTCTTAACATGTTAAATCTGTAAAAAAAATCATTTTATATTATGATAAGATTTTTTATTAAATTTGGGAAAAATGTGTGCTGCTATATAATATTACATTATTGGTTGTTGAAAGGAAGCCTGCAAGTTATACCTTTGTTTGATCATAATACTTTATGAAAATTTATTTATTAAAAAGCTTATTCTTATACAATGATTATTTAACAAAGTTTAAAAAATATATATACAAATATTCTCATTTTTCCCCCCAGCATCATTGCAGAAATTGTGGTAATATCTTTTGTAATGAATGTTCTTCCAAAAATGCTACTGTGGCAGCCTCCAAAAAGCCTGTTCGGGTTTGTGATATTTGCTACGATGAAGTCACTAAATAGCTTATATTTTCATAGTGAGTATTTTCTTCTCATTAGTTTATTTGCATTTAATTAACAATTACTCCCTAATAATTAATATTTTGTTGCATGAACAAATAAAGCTTTTTATTTTTTTGTTGTAGAAATTATATTTAATAAGGCCTTTTTTGTTGCATTTATTTTATAAATTTAAATAGCAAATTCTCACCTACAAACTGGAAGGGATATAGGATAAATAGGATAGGTGGATAAGATCATTTTATTAAAAAAGCAAAAGGAATTTAAAAACTTTCTATTTTTCTTTTTCTTCTCCAATTCCACTTAGACTGAAATTGTAAGGATAAAAAAGAAAGCACTTTTGATGAAAAGTCACATGCATAGGGTAAAAGACAGTTGAATGTTAAAAATTGTTTTCCTTACTTAATATATTTGTTTATTAATTAAATGTTCATTTGTGTTCAGACATCTGTTACATTTTCATTTGTACTATCAGAATTTAATAAGGCCAGAATCCATCCATATAAGGTCATATATCAATGCTATGATTATAAATTAAAATGAAAACAAAAACCATTTCCCCTTCATTCTTATAGGAAAAAAATTAGTATTTATTATTCATTTAGAATTCTTTAATTATAAGCTTTATGTTCACAGTTGAGACACAGTGTTTTATAGTAATATTTTCTATAAAATTAATCACTACATTAAACTTGTGTTCGATGTTGGGAGTGTATGGTGACACATTCAAAAGGCTCAATGACAAATTATGATATTTATTAAGCATGAATCTATGATTAATCTGACGATATATAGAAAAGCAATAAAGAGCAGTCTATGAATTGCTAATTGGTTTTAAACAACCACAACAACACATATGATGGCAAGGCAGAACTCAACAGGAGAAGAGAGAGTTCATGTTCCTCCAAACGCCTGGTATGCACCATTTTTCTCTTTGCTTTAGCTGTACCCAACTGCCCAACTCTTGAATTTAAAAGTGTTTGAAATTCCCTGGACTAATCCAATTGATGCAATACTGAATAACTGAATGATTGATTTCAGCTATGTCTGCCAGCTTTTTATTGGTTCCCAGGCATAATACAGAAAATTTTTGAAAGCATATTCACCTCTTATTTGTCCTATCACCAGAATTCCTGGAGTTGTTGTCATCATCCATTTTGTTGCCAAATCAGTCACTAAGCTCTGGGATTATTGATCAGACATCCATTCGGTGTCGAATAAAGCTGTATGTAAAACTGTCTTTCTTGCATAAGAACTAAGTATGTTGGGAAGCAACATTAGAAATTCTTAACAATATTATGACTGTCATGCAGGTCATAACAGTTCTTGTTTTCTGAATTTAATTTTGTTTTCTAAAAACTCCACTCCAAAAGAGCTAAGCCACTGGGGACCATATATTAAATAAATCTCAGTTTATTGTTAGAAAAATTGTTATTGTTATTTCATATGTTTCCAATCTCAAGTAAGACTTAAGGCTGTTTTTTGGAAGAGTTGTAAAGGCAGTTTCACCTTTATATAATTTCATATAGCAATAAATTGTGTTAATGTTTTAAGTCAATGCAATTACTGGATATTTAAATGAGTATGATATTTAAGTACTGAGCACACATTGTCAACATTTTTAAAGCCACAACTTTCTTGAAGTGTTCACATAGTACCATATTGAATGTGTACTATAACTAAAAAAGTGAAGATGGTGTACAGTTCAAGCACATTAATTATGATGCTTCCTAAGCCATTATATAAAAGGAAATTTTGTTATTTATTATCGCTTCATTAAGTTGATGACATTGGATTAAGATGCCACGTTATTGAAAGAGACAAACTGATCAACCGAATAAATTAATGTAGTTAATTAATAGCAGTTAATGTACTGCTATCTCAAAATTTTTCTTTACAAAAATTAAGATTTTAAAAAAATAATTAGATTATGTATGTATATCATACCTTTTTATGTATGTATATCAAATTCCGATCTAAAATTTGTAATAATTCTGGAGATATACTTAATTTTGTTTTCTGAAAACCCCACTCCAAAAAAAAAAAAAAAATGGCCCACTGGGGATTATATATTAAATAAATCTCAGCTTGTTAGTAGAAAAATTATTATTTTTTCTGGTTTTATCTTGGGAATTTCAGATGTGCAAGTAACACCTAATGAATTTTACTTTTTAATCCAAGCTTAGATGGTCATTTCTTTGTTGTTCTGGAACTAATTTAAATATTAGTTTTGTTTATATGATATTAAATTTTTATTTGATATTAAATGACATATTTTTATTCATAAAGCGCATTTTATATATTCTTCTATCCTCAACAACTTTAGTGCCCTTTTTTTGGTTTTTAATGACTTTAATTTGCATTAAGTGTTTCCTTGTGTCATAAGCAATATTTTTGTACTTCTAATATGAGCATATTTGTCCTTTTTATCTCGCAACTTTTTATATAAGAAATGTTTTCATGCAGTTAATTATCTTTGAACTTTTGAAGGATAGCCAGTGACAGCTTTTCTTGAGCCACCATAGTTTCTTACCCTTACATTATCAAAAGCACAATACATTACATACATCAATAGAAACTATAACTGTTTAACAAAATAATTGTAGCCTATTGAAGAAGCAACAAAACTAATTCAACTAAAATTATTTCAACTCTTCTTGTCATTCAAATATTTCACTTCTTTTTATTCTTAATATGACATTAAATTTTCTATGAATAGGCATATTATTTATTATTCTGCTTAGAGTGCATTATTTTTTATAATCGAAAAATCCTCGAAATTTCAAGTGTCCACAGTTTTGACCACTATTGTATATGCTTTATTAATAACAATTTTTAATTAATGTTATTAATAATAAATTGGCCAAAGTCATCATTCTATTTTCTTTATTTGTTGAAGAAATTCTGAATAAAAAATAATTTATTTAATAATTCACTAATTTTTTTTATTGAAATTAATTGGTTTTCCTTTATTTATAGTTTGAAATTATGGAGAACTTTTTCATTCAACAGATGATTCTGAAAAGAAGAAAATTATTTGAAAATCTACAAATGCTTTTAATAAAATATATTTACTGCTCCCTGCTGTTAAAAAAAAGTTACATTTGTGATTATATGTGGATTTAAAAATATTCTAGAATTTTGTTCTGCCGCAGTTTTTGCATATTAATATATATGTGTGTGTGCAGTATTTTGTAATATTAGTTTTGAACAAAAAAAAAAATCAAGCTGTCTTTTTTTGAAGCTTGCAATTTTTTTAGTACAAGATATATGAGTATTTTTTTTTAATTCATTGTTTGAATAGTCTTTCAGGAAGGCAACTAGTTTTTTTTAATTGCCCGTTATTATTTAATGTCTTTTTTTATGTGTTATATTTGTTTGAGATTGATTTCAAAGAAGATAGCTGGTTTTCATTGATAGGGGAAAAAAAGCCTTTTGATTGCAATATTAGTTTTTTTGCAATTTTTTTTAAATCAAAATTTTGCTTGTGATTAACAAATGTTTTTCCTCTTCATTTTATTTTACATTAAAAAATCATCAAAAAAAAGTTTTCATCATCTGTTCTACATCAAAATATCATATGCTATAATTATTATTCCATTCTTATATTTGGTACTAAATAATGATATTTAAAATTTATATATATGTATATATATATAAACTAAGGTAGCAGTTTTATTTTATTTGTTTTACTTATCTAAAAAAATTTGGGACAAAAGTGTGTGTATTTGTCTTCTTTCCATTCAAAAGAATCATATGTATTTTTTTTTTCAGGCTGGGATGTTAAATTATTAAGATCTTTTTTATATTTTATTATTCTTAAAAATAATATTCAATGTGTTTTTACTATACATATAATTTTATGAAAATGTCTAATTTCAAATAAAAATGAACTAAGTATACATTCCAGATTATTTAAATAAATCACATATATTTCAAAATAATAAAATTTTGTTAGGGATTTCATTAAACTATAATTAGTTACCCTTTTTCTTAAAAGATTTGCATGTAAGAAGAATTAAGAATAATTCTCGTTTATGTGCTTTATCCTTTATTATATCCCTTATGTATGAAAAATGGGGGGGGGGACCTTGATATTTTTTATTGTCCAATTTAAAAAACAAGTTGGGAGTAAAAAAGAAATTTGCTATTAATTTTTTTAAAGCTTAATTGGGGGGGGACTATTTTAGCGGTATAGAAATGGAGTTTGCTTGGAGACTTTTTTTTTAATCACTTTTCTTTCTGGATTTATATTTAGCTAAGATCTAACCCTTAATATTATATGTTAATAAAGTAAAGAGAAAATTTGGAATTTTTTATTATTTTTATTTTTTATTTTACATTTCTAAAACTCAAAGCAGTTTAAATATTTTTTGTTGCATTCTTCTAGTCAGATAGCTAGATATGGTAAAAAGATTTATCTAAATATTATATTTTATTAAATGAGTTAAAATATATTATATCCCCAAAGTTTCCCGTTATTCTAAACATGTTATAGTTTTTAATTACATTTTAATATTTCTTACTTGTTTATTGATTGATATTTTTTATTTTGAAAGTATTGTTTCTTATATTACATATCTTGTTGTGAATTGTTATTTTAAATTTAATGAAATCTTTCTATTTTTCCTTTTTTTTCTATTTAATTTAGAGAGTTAATGGCAATTTTTATTATGTTTTCTTTAATTTTAATATGATTTTTCATAATTATAATTATATATTAAATTAAAACAAAGAATAAAAGAAGAGGAGTCCAAGACAAAATTTTCTCTTAAAGGAAATAAGAAATTGTATTAATGTGCCATAATCCTCATTGTCATTTCAATCATTTTTTTAGAAAAACATCTTTACATATTTTTATTTTTAGCATGAAAATTTTTTGTATGTCAGTAGTTCTTCAGTATTTTAATGGCTGTACTATTTATTGATTCTGATGTTTGTGTTTCATGTATATGAATAAAAAAAAATATAAAATTTATTCAATATTAATTACTGTTTAAATCTATATATGCCAGACCTTAATTCCTCATAGATATTACTCAGATATAGCATATTTTGTAGCTGTAACATAATGCTCCTATAGATCTGATTAAAATAATATATACTTAAAAACTTCACTAACTGTGTGAATAAAATTTGATAGTTATCTAAAATTTTCTAGGTTTTCTTTGTATCTTTTTGAGCAAATTCTGGGATTTAATTGTATATTTGGTGCTTTTTTGTGACTTTTGTATTTTGAAAGTCTACCACTGTAAATGTTATGTTTTTCAATTTTTATATGAAAAGAAATATATGTCATGCGTCATGATTTATTTTAGTTTATTTTTCTCTATGTTTAATCATGACTTCTTCACCTTTTGGATATGTAAATAAAAACATTTAATTATTTAGTATTTGCTATTATTTCACATATCAACATACTAAGTAACATCTGCAGGTTCTACTTTATATTACTGTTGAAGGAAAAGATATTGATGTATTGTGCTCTTTTATCATGACAGTTCATATATGAAACAATTAGATGTTCTGAATGCTTAATGCCAATGTTTGCTTTATCTGATGCTACATCTACTCTCTTTTTCCACTGAAATCATTAGAAATTGTATCATGTGCTAAATTTCAAATTTAGCACATGATACAATTCAAAATTTATTTACATCAAATTTTAAAACTTGATCACCGAGACTCATTGAGTCGCCATTGCATGTGTGTGTCAGTTTTGTGTTATAAGAGCAATATATTTGATTGGACATTGATGACACATACTAACATACAAAATCTTCCCTTTATAACTATAGACACATTATTGAATTAATAATAACATTAGTAAATGGATCTTAGGATTTTTTCCTACAGGTTCATCTTTTTTATAATGGATAATTTAAAAGAAAGTTAAATCCTTTTTTTAAAGGCACTAGAAGTATATTAATTATCAATTTTCTAATGCCATTCAGTCGCCTCTGATTGCAGCTGTTATCTATACTTGTAATAACACTCAATGCTTGTGTGTGTGTGTTGCCGCTCTATTGGCCAGACCACTTGACCTACAGCTATTAAATTTGGTACATGTATACCTTGGATTTGGAGAACAAGTATCTCGGAGCAATTTTTAAGTAGAATTTAAGTTAATTAAAAATTAAGCAAAATGTTAATGTTTTTCCTCTGTAACTTCTAAAAATATTACAGTACAAAATTGGTTTTTACCTTAAATTATATTTTTAATGACTAAACAAATTAATTTAAAAAACCAAATAATTTTCTTATTATTTAAAAAACAAATTAATTTTCTTATTTTTTAACGATTTTCTAAAAAATAATTTAATATTTTGTCTGCAATTGACTAGTACTTGAATATAAACAGTGAAGGATATTGTCGTAAAAGCTGTTATCCCATAGGAAATTTTCTGCAATTTCTTTCGCGCAAAAGAAAAAGTAAATTGTAACTGTATGTTAAACATGAATGGAAAAAATAAGTTTTTATCAATATATTGCTATCGCATTAACAAAAAATCAAATTAAAATATATATCTATATTACTGGAAATTAAATATATAAAGTAATTTATCGGCAATTGTTCATATAAAATATATTTTCTTAACAGTGAATTGGAGGAAAAGTCTTTTTTATAATAATTTATAATACATATATTACTAATTCAATAAAAAAAGTTTTGTTTAAGGCAAATAATTTTTACTATATACGATATCTGCTTTTATCAGGCCTCAATTTATAAACCTCTTTCAATAGACATACATCTGCTAACACAAATAGTCTAAATGAAATTAATACTGAGATTTTATGTAATTTGTTAAACATACTGAACAAAATATACTTGAGACGCTAATATTTTAAATAGAAAGTCTTGGACTCCGATCAATAAAATCAATCACTACAGCTGTCCGATTTGTGAATATCTAAGTATTGCTATTCTATTTTAAAAAGTGATTTTAGGTTATTTCATCGACATTCTAAAAGGCTATCATCTCCCAATATTTCAGAAAATTGATTGCCCTGGATTACGAAAATGTGGATCGTTCTAAAATTATAAAATTTAAAAACTTAATAAATCTATCGGGCTTAGTTGCAGAAGATAGAAATATTTATTTAAAAGTTGGAATGCCAAGAATAGTTTGCAGAATACGATTCTTTAAGATTAAGGAACTATCAAAAATTTAAATTTCATATTTTTTTTAAATACATTTATAAACCGAAAAATAAATTTTTTCCATTGACATTATTTTATTTTTAAATACTTTTGGAAATAAAACTGTAAACAATTCTACGATGAATCTGTGAAATTTTTGTGGAATAATTCTTTGAGATATAAACTAAGAAAATTATTTTTTAGCGCGCATAACAACTTAATGCTGAACGACGCTATTCTAAGTTCTCTCTCTCTCTCTCTCTCTTTTATTTAATAAGCTAGGTTTTAGTAAAATATTTCCATATTAATAACAGTTTCAACATTTCTACTTTAATTTAAAATTGTTCTTTACGAGCGCTGGTTGAAAAATTAGAGATGCGTCGTACAAAGAACAGAATGGCCCACGTAGTGTAAGTGATTCGTATGATTATCAAAATTGGAAGAATAAATATGTTTTCCTGAAACAGCTATTAGAAGATAAGTTACATAAAATATTAATTGAACATTTTAGATAGCATCCATATTGGCAAACTGGCTGGTCGCCAAAGGCGGCTGGTTTCTTAATAACTTCAGAAACTGATAATATTGATAACACAGGATGATTACAAATAAATATTCAAACTTTCAAAAACACTGTATAATGATCCTTTTCACACATTGTTTTTTTGTGAGGGGTAATGAAGTTTCATTTTTTGGCGATAGATGGCGCTTGTTGGGAAAGGTGCCGGAATGGTCCGATGTTCATTTAATCAGTTGCCGGCGAGACAACAAAAGCATTCTGTGCAATTGTAACAGATTCACTTACAGCAAAGTGAATCTGTTTCTGTTATTCAAAGATTATTTCGTCATGAAGTGCTTTTTCCTGTCTCTTATCAACTGAAAAGAAGATAACTGCAGCATTTGAAACTGACACCCGACATGCTGAAAAGTGTGTACAACGAATTCTGTTTGCTGCAGAATGGATATCGTTTATATCTCTTATGGTAGTCTCATTGGACATTTATAAATTTACACTATTAGTAACGTAAAAATGTTATTTTTTCCCCACAAATGTCTGAATTTTCTGCAGTTTTGTAAATTTGTCTTGAAAGCTAGGATATTCTTCTATAATCTACTTGGTAGGCCTAACAGCCAAATTAATTATACTTGTTTTATAAGTAATAAGCCAATCCGAAGCATTGAAAAGTTTTGTTCAATTTATTTAACGGCCCAGTTTAAAGCAAAACTACAACTATTTTAGAACGGACCTTATAATTTTGATCTGCTGTCAGATGAGGAAGACACCTGAGCTGACACCTCTCCCCATCTCCAAACTCCCACACCACACCAGTGAAAGGAGGGTTGACTGTGGTGGAGTTAACGTGCGCCAGATTTCCTTGCATGACGGCTCTTAGCGTCTCGAACTTGATTTTGTGGGTAACTGACACTCTCTCTATATAAAACTCTTAATATATAATCAAATTTGATACATACGTACTTAAAAAGGCAGGAATGTGTGCCTTGAATTTTTTAGATTTATTCAGTGACCTTTAACATTCGATATCTATGCCCAAATTTATAGATTTTTGTTACATTTTCAAAGAAATTCATTTATAGAAAATCTATTTCTCTCGCATGGATATTGACACGACTGCTAAGAAATGAAAGAATGACCATTCATGAAATTGTTGCAGATAAATTTAAGAAAATGTTGCTTTACAAAAGAATTCTGTTTATTTTTTAAAAACAAGGGGAGAAAAGCGAACAAAAAGAAACGCTCAAAATATCTTTTAGGCCAAGATATAAAAAAAGAAAAATTAAATGAAATTTACGATCGCAAATTTGAAGTTATCATGTGAGAGCATTTTTATTTTTAAATGCATTATTTCTCTTAATTAATTTAAGTCATTAAGTAGTTTAAACCAGTTTGAAAAAGCAATACTGTTAAAAATGGTTGAACCTTTTAAAAACACATCTGTTTTCAAAGAAGCGTACATAATAATAATAATAATAATACAATACTGGTAAAAGCAGGTTAAAAAAATATACATGCGATTTAAAGATGTTAATAAATATTGCCACTTATGTTTTATTCATTGCTTACATAATTTCGAGCTTCAATTAGTCGTTGCTTTTAATTATTCAAAAACCTCTAAGGAAAACAACATCATGTTCTCACATGATAAAAAATTTGATACATAGCTTTATCACCAGAAATTTTCAAATTGGCAGGAAAATACATCAATAAGTAGATCATCTGTCGATTTACATTCGCATATTATATAATATTAAAGGTTATATCTTAGCTAACAATAAATCGAGAAAGAAAAGTGATAAAAAAAGTTTTCAGCAAAATTAAAAACTCCATTCCTATACCCCTAAAATAGTTTTTTCCACAATTAAGCTTTAAAAAAATTAATAGAGAATTTCTTTTCCACTCCCAATTTGTTATTTAAATACCATTGGAAAATAAAAAAAATATCAGTTTTTCCTCCCATTTTTCATACATAAGGGATCACTATAATAAAGGATAAAGCACATAAACGAGAATTATTCTTAAATCTTCTTACATGCAAATCTTTTAAGAAAATGGGTAACTAATTATAGTTAATACAACAATTCAACCGGGGAGGTCTCCCCAAAACTTTCTTAGAGTGCTCTCTAATAAGGCATTATTCCCTAATAATCCATAAAATAATGAATCTTGAGAAATGCATAAAACGTATTCATGTCTTTTCCCACTGTATTTATTTTTGGCGGGAATTTGAAATTTTTAATGATAAATCGTAGGATCCTTAGTGAGTGTTTTTAACGCTTAATCCCTGACACGCAGTTAATAGCATTCGAAAATCAAATTTGTGTCTGTGTCCTTTTTCGTGTTCTCGCCAACGATTAAAATCAAAATTGGAAACGGAACTATAGTTGTAATCGCAACACCTTATACCAAATTCGATGTATTGAAGTCTGAGTTTTTGAATTACATACTTCTGAAAGTACAGACGGTCATTTCCTTGAGACTGTCTGCCCTGTCTGTGATTTTATGACTTCGAGTCTAGTCCTATATCAAATCTTTGTTCCGATCGGTTGGGAAAAATTCAGTTCTAAGAATGCAAAGTCAATTTTCAAATACTATTAGCTTGAGAGCCGGCCTTCTGTACGAAAGGGCCCGGATGCAGAAAGACATTTAAAGTCCTAATTTTTGACAAAGTAAAAACAACAACAACAACACTAACACATATTACTAATACAGGTTTATTTAATACGGGATTTTGTTTCTGGTAATACATCAATTACTTCAGAAAAATTATAATTTGTCGTGATTTCTTTTTCGATGCTTGATACAGTAAGTGCGATTAAGCGTTCTGAAAGAAACTTGGAAGAAGTAGGAGATTCGGGTTTACAGCATCAGAGGCTGCCGTCCCGTTTCCGGATGAAGTTTTAGTCAGCTAGCAATTACAGAGCAGTTTCACTGATGCGTTATAATCTGTATTCGAGATTCTAAAGTTCCAATGGGAAAAAACAAACAAATAAATAACTAAAACAGACAGTTATTGAAAACACGGAATGGGGATAAAGAAAAGAATTTCAAAACAAAAAGGTCTCTAAAAAATGTGGTCAATAAAATTAAAAAGATGCTGAAGTGCTTCAGAGATCGAAGAGAAACTTGCAGATTGGTTTTATTTGCAGTTACGTTCTGAAATCGAAGCAATTTCTTTGCCAGATTTACTTCGTAGCCAAGAAGAAAGATTTACTTGTGACATCTTGAAATTTAGCTTTTCTTCTTTTTTCTTTTCTGATAATTTTCTCTTTCGACATACCAGAGGGGTCTTTCCTTGCTGTGAACATGGTTATATCTAACAGTATTAAGCTATTTATAGAATAAATTATCAAATTATTATATGCTATACTACAAGCTATTACGTAGTAGGTGAGATAAGTGATTGCAAATCTACTTACCTTATAATAACAATATTTTGTATACTTGAGGAAGACTATACTATATACTATTGTAATGACTTGATCCTGGCCGATCAAATAAACGGGTAGCGTTTAAGCACACATCTTTTATATACAGCTTTATACAAAAAAAAAACAAACAATTTCTCATCTATGTTAATATGCGGGAAAATATTTGCATCTGAGATAACAATTCTATGACTAATACAAGGAACTAACTGGCTGTTAGCGTATCCGGCTACTGCGGGTAGCTCAAGAAATCCACGGAAATCTCCAGTAGGTCCTTTCCGAAGCTGGAAGCTTCTCTCCAAAGCAGAATCACCTGTAGTCCTCGGAATCACGAGGTATCTCTCCAACTTCAGCTCAGCTAACAGCTCGTCAGTCAGCTCAAATCTCTCTTCGGATTAGCTGATCTCGTTAGATCAGCTCGTCTCGTCGTCATCTCTAGTCGGATCAGCTGTTCTCGCCATCTCTTCTTTTCAGAACCTTCCATTTTAACCTCGGTCAAACTCCGCCTCTCACGTTCGCATTGGCACGCTGGAGATGCCGATCTTCAAATAATAATTCTTCAGAAATATTCCCAGTGGTCAGCAGTTAACCGTGGGAATATTTTCTTATCATCCACGGCCACAGCAGACCCTTCACAATAGGGAAATATTCACTTCTGGATCTTTTACAACTTATTTCCTCAAAGGGCCGTAAAACTCATGTGTAGTTCATTATCGGAACTTATTCAAGTTCGGATGGTCCTATGGGAGAAATAGTTACATCTGGGGTTTTGACACGGTTCCCTTCTTCAAAAGGCCGTAAACCGCATGGATGGTCTATTATATAGACTCTATTCACGTCCAGATGGAGACACTAAAGGGAAGAATTCACAAAGGTGATCACAAAGGAAGGAATTGTTCCATCACTGGCCAGATATAATGATGTTCGTTTAATTTATCTTCGTTTTACTTTTTTTATTGAATGATATATAAACAAACATACACAGATGCGCGCATATAAAAAAATATTACTTTAGATGTAGAAAAAAAAATCGCTGATGATTTACAAGTTCATCGAATCCTGCCACAACCTTGAATTCTGCCAGCGCTTGAGTCCTTAACTCGATTAGCTCTGTCTTAACCCCTCGACATACAAATTTATTTAACTTCCTAATTAGATAATTAGATAACACATCCAATTATCATGTCAAAACGTCATGTTATTTTGGGAATGAGGTTTGAGGCGACAAAAAAAATCCGTAGGGATATATATATATATATATATATATTCAAAATTGAATTGAAAAAGTGAGTATCATAAAAAAATCGGCTTTTAATAACGCGCTGCCATTGCATTTACAAATGCTCTGATTATAAAAAAGTTAATAACTATAGCAAATAAAACCTAGGAAAATGTCATTTTGAGCACGTGATTATACAAAATGAAATAAATAGGATATGCGATATTTTTTTAAGCAATAAATACGAGACAAATTTTTTTTTGGATCGTTTGCAGTACTAAAGTGACTCATTCAGTAAAACGATTCAAATGAATAAAAGTATTATTTAACTCGCACGAGCACGTGCTGCTTGGCCGTTCAAGAAATTAGGTTCTGTTATGAATTGTTGAAATATGCATAGCAGATCTTTAATCTTTATAGTTTTTTTATTCTTTTAATAATATAAGAAGCATTTGGGATATTTAAGCTTTTCTAATTGATTTTTGCATTTCTAAATACTTAATTCTGTAGCTTAAATTAAGATTTAAAACTAAGAATTCCGTAGTTCGATGCGCATGTAAGACACTTGAAGGTGTGCTGAGGGGTTGACATGTCTGAAGGGGATTCCTTTATTCTTAAATTTAAAATTCTACATCCCTCCCCTCCCCCCCTTTTACAGGTATCACTGCGATCATTTTCTATAAAAGCCGTCTGTCGACGCTCAGCCAAACACGTGGAAACAAACTTGTATACTTTCAGCACGTGTAAACGCTATCATTGCTCGGAACACTATGTTCTTAATCACGGTGGGAGCCCCTCACTTCCCAGACCCCAATGCATAGCACCCGCCCCACACAGATTCAGTAAATTCCCGCCAACAGTTAATATTTCGTAATTATAGTATGTCAAGGTCCTGCAAGGCTTTCTTTGGGATAACAGTTTTATTAGAATATATGCAAAGCACTTTTGGAAAGGCGTCTCCTGGTGGTTGATGTTCTATTGTAATTCATTATTTCCATCTTTTTTTAAAAACTGAAATATCAAAACTAAAAATCACGTGACAAATTTCTTAAGCTTCTAATTAAGCACTTTTAGAATAGGTTGTACTGGGAAATTAATCTTCGTTGTTACAGCTGTCTTTATATCATCACCGCTTTTACTTTTATGAAACTTGATCATATTTCAAGATAAGATTTGTTCTGGGTTTAATCCTACCCCTCTTTATTATGGAAATGAGCTCCGTTGAAAGACCTTCGTCTGTTCTCAGCTGCTTTTTTGCATGTCGAAATCTGCGAAAGTTTTACGATTGAGCTGCAAAATATTTATTATATTGAATACCATTTTTAAATCCTTCCTTTTTCCTTCCCAGGAAAGCTTAGATTTTGTGAAAAAAAGAAAAAGAAAAGAAAAAGCAGGTGCTTTTAAACATTTAATTTGTAAAATAACCAAATGGGAAAAGATGTTTTTTTTTCTTTTCTTTAACGGTTTGGATCATTTGTTAAATTATACAAAAAATTATAGTTAAATTAGAAATTAATTTAAAACAAAACAACATGGACGTTTAATGACATCGGATTGAAGTACTTCACTATCTTACACCTGTATTTTTAAAAGGAAATGTTTGCTCGCTTTATCCAGTGGAATTTAACACAATTACAATCGTGAAATTCGGCTCACAGGTAATCTGAACAGTGATTCGATGAACCACGGAGCCCGATTTTTCGATTTTAATATTTAAAAAATCTACTTTAATACTTTCTGTCAATTTGGTTGGTTTTCTGCGCACTGTGATATGAGGATATGCACAAAGATTTCCTGAGCTCGGAGAATGTTCTTTCCTTTTTATCGTATGAGGGCGTGTTTGGTGTAGTTTTGGTTTAGAGTTTTTGAAATTTCAAAATGCTCCGTCAGAAAGGAGGCGATTTATCACTTTTGAAACATCAACTTTCGCTTTTAGCTTTATTAGAAAATGATAAAGACGGTTGTCCCATTTGGCGATTCATAACACCCACAAAAAGTTGTAATATGGTTGGAATGTTCACCATGCTCCCTATTCTCCTGTCTGGCCAATAAAGAGCAAATGCCACAAGAAGCTATCGCCAGAAGAAGCACTTAGAAGAAAATAGGAAATTAAAAAATTCCGGCCTTGTGAAAAGAATTTTAGAACTCGATTGATTCTGATTTGCTCAAAAACTATCACTTTTCTAAATGTAGATGATTGCGAAATATGACTCAAGTGAGAATTCGTACCAGATTCTCCAACTCGCCACGAAAGGTCACAGATTTAAACCATAAAACGGAATGACCGAACTGCCGCAACAATAGCATTGATGGGAACTGTGGTTGAGTCCTAAGGATCACCGGCCACGGTACAAACCTTCCCGTAGGAATTACGTTCTGTCATAGATGGGAGGAGCCTACCCCTCCTCTCACCAATTAGTGAACCATCCAGTGGGGGGACGAGATTCAACCACCATGCCGGAAGCGTCTCATCCTCATTTCGAGATGCTCCCCCCAGGGGGGAGGAAGTCATATAAGGACAGGATGTTTGCTGTCGAATTAATGTCACGTGACTTAAATAACAATGTTCTCAGGTGATAACTTGAAATTTTCGATTGCAGATTTCAATTTTTTTCTTCTGTTTTCTTTTCTTGGTGCCTTGTCTGTTCGAAGGATTGAGTACAAAAAGTTCTGGTTCCTGCGGTGCCCTGCCAAATCTATTGCAGTTATTTTTAATGTATTTGGGCTCATACATATAGTATCGATGGTACTCACAATCCCTTAAAGTCTAAGTTTTAAAATTCAATGTAAAGAATATTTTATAATATTTTAGATGATTTTGCTCACGTTTTAGTTCGCGATACCGTTTCTAATGATAATATAAACATGAAAATCAAAACCCCAACGAAGAGAACAAACTATTAGCACTCTAAAAACATTTTTTTTTATGATTCTGGAATATTTTACAGTTTTTTAGGACATTTTTTTACTAAATAAAAGAACAAGCGGTTTTTCTTAAAAGTGTTAACAATGAAAAGAAAAATTCCTCCGACATTTTAAATCTGTTATCTTTAAAAATTTGGCTGTCTAAATTTTGAAGTAAAGTCAAATGTCCTGAGAAATGCTTAAAAAACAAAAACAAATGATGTATTATAAATAATAAATGTAATAATTGTAAATTTATTTATTTATTTAATTGAACGTGTTTCCCTATTTTACTTGGTTTCTTATGATAGAAAAATTATTTCACATTATGAGTATTAGTTTAATTTGGGTTAGAATTATACTTCTTAAGCAAGATTCTACTATAATAGACATCTTCGGTGACCAGTTGTTCGCCAACCATCAATATATTTAAAATAATTAATAAAACCGAAGAACCAGTCACCAAAAAAAAAAAGGTTTATCGATTACACTCAAAAAATGGAGAGAGGAACCAGCCCATTTATCCTTGATGACATATCTAAAGGACATGAGGTTTTATATGAAACAGAAGTTGACGAAATCGGTCCATTGGTTGAGGGTTAGGTGACAGTTTATTGATTTTTTTTATTATTTTAAATATATACATAAGGTAATCATGGAATGAATTTCATAAATTTACCAATCAATGACGTCACTTTTATAGAAAATATGTAATTAAATTTAACAATGAATATCTGGAAAAGCTCTTGGAAAAACTAAAATATAATATTTTTTATCCAAAACACAGAAATGCATAAAATTTCAAAGCTACCAGGAAGAAAGTGATTAAAAAAACCAAAAAAAAAATTAAATCTTCGTTCATAAATATCACGTAATCATGTGATAATATTATTATTTTAGGTCATTATTTATCATAATTCATTTGAATAATTAACGATTTGAAACAATCTCAAGACTTTTTTATCATTCTCTACTCCCCCCTCTCTCTATATATAGGTGTATATATATAATGATAGTTTTTTTTAACTTTCATTTTCAATTTTACTATCTGGCAAACAAAAATTTGAAGCTTGCCCGATTTTGAGATTGAATAACAGTTACGATGTAATAGTTCTACTTCAGCCTTTTAAAAGCGCATCCTCTTTCAAAAAAAGTATACGTATTAATAATGCAATGCTGTTAAAAGCAGATTAAAACAAATTTTAAAGAAAAATAAAAGAAAGTAAAGGAAAAACATAATCTTTATTTTTTTTTGCCCCCAAATTTCGGAGACACCAAAACCTTCTTACCAAAACAACATCATGTTCTCACATAATAAAAAAATTTCATCTTCATATATAAACATGTACTATGTGTGTGTAAGTGTGAAACAATTAGTAGAAGTTTGTAATGAATTTACTGTTTGCGGAAAAAAATATATAAATAGAGCTAGCAGAAAGATATTCAAAATTTGCTGCATCACATTATATTGCGACAAATTAATTAGTATTATGTAGAAATAGTTCAAAATATCTCCCTGTTTTATTACCGTAGTGGTATTTGAAACCGCATTGAGTGGCTCTTTTAATGTTGTTTAAAGCAATCAGAAAATAATTATCGCATGCGTTTAAATGAATAGAAATTATCAGGAAAGATTGATACGAGTAGAAAAGGAAAAAAATGCATAATAATTATCATAATTGGTGGAAGCAGTGATAAAGAAGATCGCAAAACAGATTTATCTATCTCTCTGAAATCTTCGAGTGCCAAGTGCGTCGTTTCGAAATAGAAGCAATTATTTTTGATTTACGTTTTGAAATATTTACCCACGTTTAATAAAACTTTTGAGAATTTTTTTCCAATTCATCTTTTGTTGTTTTTAAAAAAATGTAATAAGTTTCTAAATAATTATGACTACAAATAAAGTGTAAGAAAAATTTCAATACTTAAGATTTCGTGAGAATTTATACTGACTGTTATTTTTTACAAATAGATAATAATATTTTTCGTGTATGAGAAAGATTGTTTTTTCGCAAGTATTGCCATTCTTACTGAATAAAAATGTTATGAATATTTTAAATTATTTTATTTCTTTTCCTCTAAGTTATTACTCACAATGAACCAAAAAAAATTGGTTCATTTTTTTCAAAATTGTAACTAGTGAAAAATTTTGTATTTCGATGATTTTTAAAAAATCGTTTTGTAACGTCTATAAAATAACAGCCAATAAGAAGATCGTGTGAAACATAATTAACATTTTGTATTTATTGTTATAATTTAATATAATTATTTGCATAAAAACATTATACCAGAGTTTATTTAATCAAATAATTATTAATTACATTCTAATAAATATTATTATTAAATTTATTTTTCAATTCCTACTATTAGCTTACATTCTTTCTATATATGTTTAAATAGCTTGTTCAAATTTTCGATCGTTAATAAAATACTTTTTATTCATCCACTCGAGTTCAAATACAATTTTTTAAACTTGTTTTAGATGACACTCGACGTGAATACATTTTTTTTTTCAAATATTATTTCATTCAGTATTTTTCACGTGAAGGTGAAGGATTCAAGTTCAATTCTTGTGAAAATAAATAATTTTTTTGATAAATTATTCATATTAATTGTAATGTTTTAATAAAAAGTAACTAAAATAATTTTTTTCTTTGTTGACCTAAGTAGGAATTGACATAATTTTTTATATTTCTCGTTATTATGATATGACGTTTATATAGTTTAATCTTTAACAGTTAATATTATGAAACAACTATAGATTTTACAATTAAAATTTTGCTCATAGATAATTATGTTAACCACATCCACAACAGATCCTCCCCCCCCCCGTATACACACCCCTTATCACTTTTTGAATGCGATTGCAGGAGGCGAGAAATCCAGAATGAGATCCTGAATCCCCGACTAAAAAATCACTTGTATTAACCGCTAATGTTCAATTCCTGTTTAAGAAAGTCCTACCATTGGAGTGGTAGGTACTCGACTGCACACTATTGTTTTTTCCACCGACATAATCGCCGAAAAGCCTTTTATCTATAACGTTCTATCCCTACCCCCCTCCCATCGGTGAGGCTTGATTGCTTGATAAGAAAGTTTTAAGGGAATTTTTCTTGTTACAATTTAGTAATTACGCAATTTTTTTTATTTATAAAACAAATGAAAATATTTGCAATCAAGTCAGCACTGAATTTATTAATAAGTTGTTTAACACTTCAACACTTAACACTTTCAATTCAGACCGGACTAAAATCCAAAAAAAAAAAAAAAAAAAAAAAAAAAAAAACCTGGGATAACTTCTGAAATTTGTAAAACTTTATGCACTTTGATAACAAATATTATTACAAAATATAAATCATTTAATAAAAAATATGAGTTATTTTGTATAAATTTATAATTCATAATCAATTTTTATTAATTTTATTATTAATTTAATTTATAATTATTTTAATTTTATAAAAATTAAAATTTTGAAATAATCAGAAATAAACGAAATTTTTAAAAAAAAAACATTTTTACCTTTCTAAGAACTTTATAAAAAATATCGAATATTTCTCAATTTAATTTTTTTATTTCAATTAAAAATATTATGCTAACTAAACTTTAATATGCGAAAGTTTTTTTTTTTTAAATACAAAGACATTAAGGGTATATATATATATATATGTATTGTTTTAACGGTTGATAAACAATTAAAAATTTCTTTTTCATTAAATCTAAAATTTAAAAGAAAATACTTGCTCGTTAAGTGTTTAAATATAAAGCTCCAGATAAAAAAAATTGGTTATGTATCTAAAAAATATAACGAAATAATGAATACATTAAGATATTCGAATTTAATTTAAAACATTATAGCATGTTTATGTTGAAAACTTGATTAGATTTGCTTTTAGGAATGGTTATTCTTGAAAAGATATTTATAATTATAACAACGATAATATGTTGGCAGAAATTTTATTTAACTCTTCAAATCACGATTTTTTAAATTTCAAAATAAAAAAGGTTTTTATCACTGGAAGTTTACATACAACAAAAAGAAAATCTAATAGAAAATCAAAATAAAATTTTGAATAAAAAAACTTCTATTCAAATTATTGCTTTTCTAAATATATAATCGTATTATTGTATTGCATTTACTATTATTCTGCTGTTAAATATGCAATTATACTATAGCTTTAAAATTTCTGCGGCTTGACTTTGTATCTCTCTCTCTCTCTCTCTCTCTCTCTCTCTCTCT
>JAOUZG010039747.1:1202070-1273387 GCA_026289955.1 Argiope argentata | reverse complement strand
ATATATATATATATATATATATATATATATATTAGATGCTTTGTAAATCAAAGTTTCTTTTCATCAAATTACTTTATTCCCTTCTTTCATGAAAATCACGATATCGAGTAATAGTCCAGAAGGAAAGTTTATCGGTTGTATGACAGATGCGTACAACTTCTTTGCGTACTGGTCGTAAAAGTATAATATATCATGTGTAGCTCTTTGAAAAAAAGGGGGAAGGGAGTAATTAGTCTAGGTTTGTTAAAACTCATGGTATTTGTTGGCAAGAGTATTTGGCGCGGAAAAGTATTGGCCTTTTAACTAAATTTTGAGGCTTAAACACAAAGAAAAAACTTTTGTATTTGTGTGCATGTAATGGCTCTGTACAAATAAGACCAGAAAAAAAAAGATTTTTTGTTTTGTTTTGAAATTTTAACTAATGAAAAATTAATAGAAACATTGACTTTTTTTCATGATACCTTTCTAAAATTTTACAATAAAAATAATTTTTACAATATTTTAAAATTAAAAAAATTTAATGATATCAAATTTTTTACCGTATTATTTTTTTCATACTTAATATGTATATCAAAATTTAAAGTCTAAGAACGTTTTGTGGTGGGGACAATTGAAATTTTCATCAATCATTAATCTTAGCTTACTAACAGGATGGCGAAAGGTGGAAAGTATAAAATATACGACTAAATATATTAAGAATGCTTGCAAGCATTATTCCTTCAGAGTCAAACTATACTTAACATAATTCTTAAATAAAAATCTATGAATAAAAAAAATCTAAAATAACAAAATTCAATTCTAAAAATGTGTCACTGAAGTGCACTTCTCCAAATATTAATTGCACTTTCTCAAAAACATCTTTGTGTTAAATTTATTATCTCTACGTTCAAATGTCTATGTTTTAAATAGGCAGATAGACGCATATATATACTATTCACTTTTATTTTTGGAAGAAAATCTTATTTTGTGAATTAAAATTTTTAGATTAAAGTCAGAATATTCTACACTTGAATTTTTGAATAATTTTAAACGAAAAATTTGAAGATACCTGTCAAATTTAAAGCATAAGCTCCTGTGTTAGAAATTCATTTCTCTCTCTCTCTCTCTGTGTGTGTGTGTGTGTGTGTGTGTGTGCGTGCATGCGTGTGTGTTATCTGAAAGTTTATTAAGTTCCTGAAACAGTTTTTATGTTATTTTATGAATTAAAATTGAAATTCGAGATATTTTAACTGTAACATTACAAGAAAATTGCGTAATAATATGGTAGAAAGCCCTTTTTTGGTACTTTTTTTAAAATTTTATCCATTTACTATTTATTTCATTTTTATAACATGGCACTGTACTGAATATTATTTTAAAATATTCTGAGTGAGATTTCTTTTGTCTTTCATGACATTTAATTGAAAACCCTGTATTCTCTTGATTTTCCGTTGATGCTGTGAAAGTAGAATGTTTAGGAAGCATATGAAGAATACTTATAATAACTATTAATCACTAAATGCATATGCAGATAAGTAAACATAATATTCTAGTTAGATAAAGAAGTACTTAAATATGACAAATCTCAAAAGAAAGTGATTAGTCAAAAAAAAATGTAACTAAGAAATGTACACCTCAAATTAAAAATTGAAAAAAGTAATCGAATAAATCTGGGAGAACAGAAAGAATAGTTTGAAAAATTGGGAAATGCAGGGAAAAAATTCTTACTGTGATGTGTAAATTAAAATCTTAAAATTTATTTCGGTAAAATGTTTTTTAATATTTTTTTTTTATTTTACGATGACAAACAGAAAATTTTAAATATGTCATGGTACTTCCACTTTGCAGCTGATTTTTTAAAAACTTATATGACATGGAAAATTAAAATCCGTGGATGAAAGCTTTTTTTACTACTTACGGCATATCAAGAATAGCTTTTGTATTTAATTCCTTCTTACAAATCATTTCAATAATATTAACCTCATTTATTTATACTTCCAACTTAATAAACAACTTATATTTAAATAACATAGATTTCAGTGTCCAAACCTATTGAATTAAACAAATGAATCAAAAAGAAACAAAATCAAAACTATTGAAAACGAAACTCTTTCGTTTAATGCAAATCGTGGAATTTATGTAAAGTAAAGTATTTTCTAAAATCTACGTTATTTTTTCGAAGGGGATGCAGTATTTATATGAGAAGAAATTCACTGATTTTTATCATACATTTTTGACTAAATTCATCTAAAAGCAATTCATGTTTCATCGGAAACAAAGTGGAAACTTTGTTTAATGAATTTTAAAATGCACTATACTGTATTAAACAATAAGTCATTAAGTATTCCAAATTGAGTTAAACACCATGCTAACTTTCGCCAAATCTGACACTTTTAAGATAACGTTTAAAATGTTGCAACCTCTTCTAGAAGTGATCCTTTAACAGTGACAAAACCGCCTTGGAAACAAGAACGTTGATTGACAGTTTTACGACTGGTACGCACAACAAGTGTACGCATCTGTCCTACTACGAGTTTATCAGCTCGAATATTTAAAAACAATAGTCTTTACATTTTAAATATAACATAAACAATCCCGAAAAGGTTAAAATAATGAGCAAATGCCTTCTGAATATGTGCTCATGTATGAAGGCAATATTCGACGCCAAAGTTCAACGGCTTATATAAAAGAGATTTGGTCAATGTTTTTGTAACCAAAACTGTAGGTTATTCCCCTTTGCATACATCTCATTTTTATTTAGTCAACCGAACGTCAAACGTTTAAAATGTGATCTCGGTTTGTTTCCTTGTCTTTAGTGGGAGGCTCAAAAAGTGAAGAAACCAATATTCTGAGGGGAAAAAAATGTTCATTCACGAAACCAAAGTGAGACATAAAGGTAAAGACGTGTTGTTATACATTAATTTTCCAGGTATTAACCTTGATTTGGGGGAATATTAGTGTCATCATTACACTGATCTCTCTAAACGAGCGTAGAAGAAATCAGGATGCAGGAAGAGAGACCAAAGAAAGATAGCGTTTCCTCAACTTCTGAAATACTTTCTTCGTCTCAGATATCAGATAAAACACCCTCGTTTTGAGCCATACAAAGGCATGATGCAGGAAAGCAATCTGCTCTCCACTGGATATCAATCACATCAAACGCTGAAGAGATAACCCTATTCGTTTGCCCTTTTTTTTACCATCTCAAATTTGCGACAGTACCCAGCAAAAAAAAAGTTTGCTGATGCCCCACTTTTTTCATCAATTAGAGATGCTGAGTTCTTTTGCAGACTTCTTCATCTGAATAAGCAAACCTAGTAGCACACAAATATTGTACAATATTTTATGACATCAATCAATATTCGCAATATTGTTTTAAATTATGGAATACTGTTTAATACTATAAATATCTCTCAATATTCAATATTGTGCAACAGGCTGTGCTACCTGGAAAATCAGGTGCGGATGAAGTATTTGATACGGGACATATTGTCTTCTATGATGGGAGGATTAGCTGACATCTTCATTCCTTTCAGGAGGGTCATTTCGACCCCCTTCCCTTTGCTCATTTTGAAAATTCGTTCTGCTTCATTCAAATTTCTTAAATTTACTGCATTAACCCCCCACCTAACATTAAACTACACTGATGTCCTTAAACTAAGTATAATTCGGAATCCCATGAAAATCAAACTCTAAAGTTAGAGTTTCACCTATGCAAATTACAAATTGTCATCAAAAGGCACCGATAGTAAGTCACAATGACGAGAATATACGAGAGGTGTATATCAGGAATGCTAACAATGATGTTATACTGTAAGCCACTCAGATCTGTAAGATTTCTGTAAGCCACTCAGTGTCAACACGGGAAGCTGTGCCTTTGCGGTTTTAGGTCGAAGAAAATTCACGACTCTTTTTATTTCTTTTCCACGTGCAACCTATTTGAATATTAACAACTTTAAAATTTTTACAATAATATTGTACATAACATTAAAATCGACTGAGTTCTTCGATGTCTTTTTGGTACATTCAACTAAGAATGATCGATCGTGTATTGATTTTTAAGCATTAGGAATATATTTTTTATGTTTTATTTTTCAATACATTTTTAGGGTAACATTTTAAGGAAAAAATATCAATACTGATACATTTTACTTAAATTTAAAATTGAAGTTTTCGCTGCGGTTTTTGATGACGAAGCATTGTCCAATGTTTATCATGAGATTTCCTTGTGCATTTGCCGAAGAATAATTAATTTTATATTAATAATTATTTTTTAAAAAAACTCTTTTTTTAAAAAAAGTTGATTATTTTTTACGTATTATAAAATAAAAAGGTTTTATATTCTTTTTTTTTTGTTTAATACATTTTTTAAATTTCTCTGTAACATTTCTCTACTAACATTTCTCTCTCTTTTCTTCTGTAAACATTTTTCATACAAAATGCATACTTTCACGGATGTGATTCCATAGATATCTTGAAAAAATGTTCATTTTTTCCTATACAATTAGAAAAAATCATTAGATGATTGGATTATTCTAAACATAACTAATTTTATATTCCTTTTATATTATTTTATATTCTTAAGAAATTATTTTAAAAAAATATAAACTTTTTTTTTCTAAAATGTCTGTTTTAAATATAATTTTTAAGGATTAACAACGTAATATATTTATACATTGTTTTGAAATGTGATTCTTTTAACTTTAAATTTCTCCATATCCTATATTATTTAATATTTTCTATATTTTTTACTACTTTTAAGAGTCACAGATTGGACAGAAATGTTGATTTTTCCCCTTTTGCAAAGTTGTAGCACAGTAGGAATGCTAATTCCCAGTCACCAAACAGCTTATCGTCTCAAATTTTCGCTTTTTAAGAAAAATAGATTCTTATATTTTTAAAACTATTTCTAAGAAAAATGAAAAATTCCTTGTAGTTTCAAAACGCAGCAAATCTGTATGGGAATGGGCATTTTTTTTGTTATACATTAAATGTGTCTAATCACTTCAATTTTTTAAAAAAATGTTTAAATTTACCAACACATTTTTATTACATAGAGAGTTCTAAAAGTATTTCTCGGAATTAGGAAAAAATATTTTATTCTTGAAAAAAAATTGTATAATTTTTATATGAGGCGACTTTTTTTCTTGTTCTGCTATTAAAATATTCGTACATGTCTTGTGTTTGTATGTGTTTATTTTTAAGATTAAATAGAACTAATCTGGTTTCTTAGTATCGAAAAAATATTATTGTTAGAATAGAATATTTAGACTATTATACGATGTATAACTGCATTATAATTAAAATTATGACAAATAGTATTATATAGTAGGAGACCAATTTAATAATTAATGTTAACATTTGGAATAGTTTTCAAGCAAATAAAAAATTGTTAATGTCTATCCAAATATCATTTAAATAGATTTTTTCAGAATGCTTCATTAACTTTAGTTTTTTGAATGAAATCGCATTGTCTCCGGCGATCTTTTATTACAGCTTTATATATTTATTTACATTAAGTCAGTTAAGTTTTATTTTTAGAACATTTCGAATTGAGATCTACAATAATCACAATTAAGATTTCTTAATCAAATATACTCGACAGCGGCTTCAAAAACAGATTCTTAAAAAACTATCAATTTAAAGTTTGGTGAATAACACAATAAAATAAAATCATTATGATTAAATTTTTTTTAATTTCAAACTAAAGCTTTTAAAGATACAAGAAGCCGAAAATAAAATAAAACTGCAAATATCAGAGCGAGTTGTGAAGAAAAAACATATTCAAGTCTCCACATTGTTTGGTAAATGCCTATTTAAAAGAATATTCCTCTTCTTTTTCGGATAGAATTTTCCCCAGGAGTCATAGAACGTAATAAAAAAGCGCGTAAGCACAAGAATAGGGTGAAGGAAGGACGTAAAACATATGCTCTCAAACATAAAACCTATTCTAATTTTCCATAAATCTTTACCTAGAATTGTGAACTTTGCATTGTTTCATATTTGACACACGTTGGGAAACATTGCGAAAAGTATCTGGATAAAATGCCATTTTAAATAATACTTTTCTAATACTTTCACATTTTAAATCTTAATTCTTGTAGAAAAAATCGACATGTTTTGAAGAAAATTGATTTAAAAAATATTTATTTCCTTCTGTATCATTTAAGAAGGCCCCAATTTCCTAAAAATAAAATTCATTTAAATTAAAAATTAATTTCAATTTTTCTCCCAAACAATTTAATGTGCTGATAATAATTTATAGCGGAAATGTTTTTACTCGTAAGAAAGTTAAAAATTACACCCACATATAAGCATACCTAAACAGAAAGATTCTCATATTTAATTAGTATTTTTAATTAATATATAATTAGTATTAAAGTATCTGAGAAAACTTCGAAATTTTTACACTAAATCTCTAAAGTTTTTCTGAATGCTTTCAATAAATAACAAATTCTCAGAATGAAAAGTCTAGAATTTGTAATAGTTAAAGAATTGTTTTGGGATCAAACAAAATTGATTGTATTTACTTTTTTTAGAGTAGCAGTGTTCATTATTATTAATTTCGTGTTCAGAAGATATTAGCCGATCTTCAGGTGAATTTTTGCCTCCTCTTTTTTTAGAAGCTAAATTTTCAATAAAATATTCGGCAAAATTTTATATTTGGCTCAGTAATTTCCAAGTATATAATTTTTTTTTAAATCGGTGGAAATTGTCTCATTTCAAATCATTATATTATAAATTGTATTGTAATAAGGAAATATTTTTAAGACATTTTTATCTGCTATAAGTTTAAAATATAACATTTCAAAGAATTTCATTTGCACAGAATATTTTTTTTTAATTTCCAAAAATATGTAATTTTAAGAGACTCAAACACTCATTTATCTATATCCTGCAAGACACCGAATTTTTTAAACGTTTTCTATGAAACATGACTAAAAATTTTACAATATATATATTTAAAAAAAAAATGCAGAATTGATTTTAATGTGAGGGTATTTTAGTTTTTATAATTAATATTTTATAATAAAGGGAATTTATGATTTCTTAATATAGTTTTAATGCGCTTATTTATTAAAACTTTCTCTGAAAAGATAAAATATAATTTCACTAAAAATAATGTGGAGACAATAGAATCTAGAATATGCATGCCTGAAAATAGAGTGGCTGTTACAACTCTTTTACAGCTATTATCTCCCTTTACGTTCAGAAATTTCCATTCGGTTTTTTAAAATCTTATGTGTAGATAGAACGAAACTCAGTAAACATTATTGATATTTACTTGAAATGAGTTTTTTTGCAAATTTATGAGATTATATTTTCAAGTCTAATGATATCAGTTCTGTTTTATATACATTTAAAACACTTTACACAAGAGAGGAAGGAAAAAGCAGAATAAATTTTATTTTAATTGGCAATTGATTTAATTCTTCATTTTAATCAAAAAGTATTTAAAAAGATCAGTTTAAAGCAAAATAAATAAATAAATAAAATAAAGGCGAACGTCATCATTTACTTCCCGATAATTACTGAAATTTACGAAATTTCAACTAACGAAACTTTTTATCTTTACCCCATTGCCAACCTTAATACTATTGTTAGTTTCTAACATGATCCAAGATTCATCCCGTATGGATAATCTTAAATTTTGACCTTTTTATAATGAATCCCTGTTTTATTTACACTTTTTATAATGGAACTGTTTTAAAATCCTAGAAAATGACGCAGCTTTTCAAATTGGACCTTGTGCCAAAAACCTAAACCATACCATACCAAGACCTGTAATCGAAATATCACCAGTACGATCAAGAATTTGAATCCCACACCTCTTTGAAAAGTATTGGTAGCTAGTATTTATGACTTTTTGATATTGGTTACATAATAACCGCCCGTAAAATATTCTTCATTCCTAATGAAAACTCCCAATGAATTAAGAAATTAATTAAAAAATGCCGTCCAAAGATAAGCGGCAGGGACATATTCCAAACGTTTTCCGGCCGATGCTGTAGCGTTCTTAAGACCAATTAAATTTTATAAATAGCTGTGATTAAAGGCGAAATAATGAAGGAATTTAGATATGAATGCATTTTACATTTTCTGATAAAGCTTATTATTCCGAAGAACGTAAAGAATTAATCGAACCGCGATTTTTGATTTATTTTAGTTTTTTCCTCTTCAGATGCATGCTTCTTGCTCATTTTGCTAGCATCATCAGAGCAAGAAGCTGTCATCTCAACTCTATTATTTGTTGTTTATTTAGTTTTTTTACTTTTGAACTGCTCATTTTTCGATGTAAAATGCATTTGACCTGGAGTTAACTAGTTGTACTATGTTAAATTTCAATGGATAACATGCCAGGTGGAGATGAAATTTTACGTTGGAAATTTCCACCCTCTAATAAACTACAAAATTTTTCGTTATGGCAATTAGGAAGTGCTATTGTAATTCCAGCAGTAGGGGTTTTAAGCAAATTGATGACAGGTAAAAAACTCCGCATTTCTTAAGTATCATTTAACACTGAAATTGATGATCTTCGAAAAAAATTTATTGAAATAATATTTGCATTAATTTTGGCTGGAAAGTGATATTAGCGAACTCAATATTAACTGGTTGTTAATTTAAAATTATGTAAATAAGTTTCTAAAAAGTATCACATTTGTAACATAATAGTTCGCCATCAGTATAGACATATTGTCATTTTGACAGTTATAATATCGGGTTTTTATCTACATTTTTTTGTAAGCTCTTACTTGAAAAATTTCTCTGTAATCTTTGTAAATAAATAATTAGTTAATGATAAAACATCAATCACGATCGTATCCATATAACTTAAAATTAATGGTTTATAATGCAGAATTTAAGCCTAAAGCTTTAAAATCCTGAGAATATAAATTTAATATCTATGCAACTTGCCGAAGGATTTATTTATTAGATTCAAAATTTTGAAAAATCAACATACTTTCTTGAAAAATGTTGATTGGCCAAATCTACTGTCTTTATACTGACAAAAGCATTAAATAAAACAATAGCAATTCCATTTTTGCTTTCGTGTAGTAAAAGCTGATTCTTCAGGAAATTTGATATCTTTTGTGTAAATATTGATGCGTAAGAATGTTGTGTTGTCATTCTTTTTATTGATCTGATTAGATTTGAATTTTGTTCAATCTTTTTGCTGATAACTCTTTTGTACTTGAATCGTGTTAAATTTACTCTAATATGAGTGATTCAAAATGTCTTCAGAATTTTTACTGTTATATGTAATAAATTAATGCTAACAGGAAGGAAGAATGGATGTTTATTATCCGGCTTATGTTCTTGAATTAATTCTTGTAATGCTAACAAATTATTTGAGCTTAAAATCCAAACATATAATTCAACTTCAAATAAAATTGAAACTTTAAGGAATAATATGGGCTGAAAAATGATGGTTTGAGAAATGTATGTTGAGACGTGACATTTTTTCTAGAGAACTATAAAACTAAAACTTCAAAAGAATCTACTTGTATAAAAGTTATGAAAGATTAAAGAAAAAAAAATGTGGCAAAGTAATGGTTTTGCATTTGCCAGAAGTGTTCTTCACAATACAAAGAAGGAGGAAAGAAATTTTTTTCTTCTCTTTTCCTTTCATAGGTTGTTTTTAAAAATTGCAATTTGTAATAGGTTTTGAAATATCTTTCTTTGATTTGCTCAGCAGGAAAAAAGAAAAGAAATAAACAATGCTTTTGAAGATACATTGATAATAAATTGTACTAGATATTTTGATATGCAATAAGTATCTGTAGTTTCAGTTTTATTTCTTTATTGTTTGCATTGTATGCTAATACATATTCATTTATAATCTTGATGTTATCAGATCTTTCTCTCTCTCTTTATATATAATGTGTTTAATGTGGTTCTTTTTGTTGTTTCATGTTATTATTTATGTCCACCTTTTTTTATCTTTGCAATTAACATTGTTGAATGACATTTTGTGCAGTGATTAAGACAAACTTTTTCACATATTAATATCATTTATGCACACAAATAATATAATGAGTAATAATTTTTAAGTTGCAAATTATTTTTTTTATTCATTAATATTATATAAACTTCTATTTCTTGCTGAGTGATTTCATGATTGAATATCTTTTTCTTTTCCTTGAGAAATTTCTTTTCTCTTTTCCTATCATGTGATGTTGAAAAGTATTCAATTAGACTTCCATTATATATTGAAAACTTTTCACATAATATATTATTTTATTTTGTCAGCTTGCTAACAATTAAAAAGTTTTCATTTGATATTAAAATTTGATAGAGGTGTGATAAGGGTACTTTATGATTTTCTGTATTATAAAAGTACCTATTTGCCCAAGTTAATAATCAAGTTAATTGATTCTATTTTTATTTTATAACAATGGCTTCATTCACATAATTCTGCTAAAAATTCTGCTAGAAATTTGTCTAAATAAAGGAGTGGGGAAGGGAATCTTTTGGAAGATTATTGAAGCTTACAGAGATATTGGTATATTAATTACTCACTATAACTCTATTTTCAATATGAGAAAGTGTATTACTACTTTTATGAAGAGGTATTATTGCTTTTGACATTTTGAGCACTGTTAAATTTTGTTAGCCTTTGAGAATTTTTAGTGTGTGTATACACACACACACATTTAATCCAGCACTATTTACATTAAAACAAATTTATACTTATTCCAGTTGCTAATATACATAAGAAAAAAGGATATTTAATATTAATTAATAAAAAAAGTTTACTTAATGTTTAAACTATAATTGGTTTCAATTTTATCTTACTGTAGCAATGTTTAAGAATGGGGTGGAAGTATATCATTTTAGAGAGGATAAGATAGAATTCATTTGGAGTATTGTTAAGGGTTATGGGTTAAGATTTTAGAAACCTAAACAAATTCAGAATTAAAAAAAATAACAACAGGAATTGAGGATTGTATCAGGCATATTTTAAGAAGGGAATTTAAAATTAAGAATTCCTTTTAGGAATAAAATCTATTTAAAATCACTTTTAAGTGTCTAAAGGTAACTATTATACAAAAAAAAAAAAAAAAAAAAAAAAAGAAGAAAAAAGTCTCCATTATAACATTCTACGATTTATATTAACAAGAAAAATGCATGCAGTTGAGATGAATAATCTATTTATTGATTCTTTCAGTGAGGATAGGAAAGTATTTATTAATGACAATTATAAAGCTTGAATAATGAATTGACATAGCATTGAAAATTAATTTTGAATTGTTTAAAAGGCTAATAATACATGTTAATTTAAAGCTAGAAATATGAGTTTAAAAGTCGAATTAAATAGTAAGATCAATGAAAAATTTGTCAAAGGAAAATAGTATTCATAATTTATTCCTGAAGTCCAATTTTGATCTTCCTAAGCATTTCCATTTTGCATTAAAAGAAAGAAGAGAAAAAAAGTTTAAAGTACCATTAAAAAATTAGAAATAATTGTGTATCTATCTAATACAATTAATGATTTTATTTTCTTATAAAAAATATTTTGAATAATTTCTCTTTCTGCATGGTAACTCTGAAACAAAAGTTTTGTATTGAAATGATATTCATAGATATCATTCTAATGAATTATGTATTTGCATTTCAGACTGGCTAAATACGGTCACTGTTCACAACAGAGAAGTGTTAATTGATGCAATAGATAACCGACCAAAAGGCACTCCTTTGATAACAGTATGTAATCACCATTCATGCCTTGATGATCCCATGCTATGGGGTAAGTTTAAAAAGTGTCAACCAATTAAATTAAAAAAATAAAATAAATTGTTTTATTTTATACAAGACTGAAAATTTTAGTTAAAGTTAAATTATGTTTTATTATTTTATATATATCTTTAGGAAATTAAATTAATTCTGTTAAATATTTTCATTAGGGAAGCCATTAAAAAAGAAAATGTTTAAGAGTTTCTTTAGCTTTTTGCAAGATATATGTTGCATTTTATGTAAGCGTGAATAATGTTAACTTTTTAGTAAGATTTTATTTTATATTGCAGGCATTTTAGACTGGAGGCATGTAATCAACAGTCGCATCATGAGGTGGTCAGCAGCTGCTCATGATATCTGTTTCACAAATGACTGGCATGCACAGTTTTTCACTTTTGGTAAAACGGTGCCCGTCATCCGTGGTGCCGGTGTCTATCAGAAAGGAATGGACTTTTGTCTGGAACGCCTAAATGCTGGATGCTGGGTTCATTTCTTCCCTGAAGGGAAAGTGAACATGGCTAAAAATGAATTCATACGCTTAAAATGGGGTGAGTCTATATCAAAATAATTTTTTTAATTAGTGTTGCTTTGTAGTCATTTTTTTTCTGGTTATATATATTTTAAATCTTTATTAAATTTAAATTTTTGCAGTTGTGATGGCAGCACACTATGTTCAGTATTTCAAAACTTTGGTAACATATAATTTATAACTTTTATCACATTGTGATTCTATACAGATGCTACTACTTGATAGTGTATTTAAGAAAAAGTCCACAATATTTCATGATATTAAAATTAGAACTTATAAATTAAGACATTATAAAATCACAAATAATTTTATTAGTGTATTAAAAATTAGCAGCTATTTATTTTTTAAACATTTTGTGTTCAAAACAAAAAATTAAGGTTGTGAGATTCTGAAACTGTAGATTAATTTGTGTATTTCGTAATGAAGTTATTAAACATTAATTAAAGTGAAAAATAAAGTTATATCATGAATGAGATTAAAATTCCTATTTAATTAGATTATTTTCATTTGTGCTTCAGGTTTTGTCTTTGTTTGGTCACCCTCTAATTTTTGATTAAAAACCATTGTTTCTACTTTTCCGTACACTTATGAAAGCGTTAAAAAAATCCTTTTTTTTAAAAATTGTCATTATTTATAAAAATTTATTAACTTTTTAAATTGATTTATTAAACTGTATGAAATAAAATAAAACGAAATTATGGCTCATTTTATACTATAATTTTTTATTGTATTAAATATTTAACAAATTTCACTTTCATATCTCCACTTTGAATCACATAAAAAAAAGTTCCTGTATTTTTAGATTTATCTATTGGTTATTCAATTTGGAGAAACTGAAAATATTTTAATTTACTATGTGACAAAACCTAAGTCTTTGAATTTTTTAATCAGGGTATGTCACGTGTTTAGAAAGTTAAGTGAAGTTAAATTGAAAGTTTATAGGGAAGACAGCTAGTGTTATTTATTTTTGTGATCACTTCTCACATTGGGGAAAGTTACATGATATTGCATACCCTTAACTGGATTATTTTCTTATTTCTGGATTTAGTATGCTGATTATGTTCCCAAATTGTGTTTGAAAGGAAAATCAGATAGTCAAAGGATTCGTAATGTTTGGGGCCTCTTTATAAGTTATTGTGAAGAAATCTGGAATTGTTCCAAATTATTCTAAACTTGTAGTGATTCCTGAATGTTAATTCTTACAATGGATTCTGAGCAAGCTCTCTAATAAGATCAATGGTCAGCAAATATTCAACAAAGACTTTTTTTTGAATTGGAAATCTTTCTAAGGAATAATGAACCCATATCTATGATATATATTTAGAAACTCTGAATAACTTTGATCTAGATTTAATGGCTAAGAATATATTATGATTTATGTGTTACCTTAGCATCATATATTAATAGATTTAATTTATTAATTTGATTATTATTCTTGAATATGATTTTATTAAAAAAGTAATTCTATTTGAAGTCTCAGAATTATGGAATTTATTTAAATTTGTAAATTTCTATCTACAGTCATAAAGCATATGAATACACATTGCATCATTTTCATATGTCTTTTTTAGTTTCTTGCACAATTGTCAGCTTAAATCGTGATAATGCCCTATTTTATAAAAAATATTGTTGGTTTAAGAAGCATGACAATTAATTAGCACATGAGACGACCACAAAATGGATTCAAAATATTCTCTGTGAATTATGTATCCTTTTTTTTTGTTTTGTTTTTGATATTGGCAGTTGAATGGGAATTAGTTTTTAATTCAAATCTACAGTCATAGAATTTTCATTCTTTAAAATTCTTATAAAATAACATGTCAAAGTAACTCAATTTATTTTTTATATTTATTAGATAATATTGCCCTTATATTCATGCTTCAAAAAATCACGGAAGAAAAAATTTGTCTTATTCTGATTTTTTTAAATAATTGTTTGTTAGGGGAAAATAAATTTTGAATTTACATGTAAAAAATTTCTAAAAGTATTTCTTGAAAATTCATCTTAATGTTGGGAATAATGTATTGAATATTTTGAAAAAAATTAATTGGAATGGCATTAATTAACCTTAATTGCTTGTCTAGAAAACTTAGTGTCATGTCAACAAAGTTAATATCTGAAGTCATATTTTTACATTTTTTATGTAATGAAATTTTTTAATACTCATTGTTTAACATATGTAATAAGTTTATTGTGTTTTATATAGAAATATGTCATACATTTTTGCAGGAATAGGACGCTTGATTGCTGAATGTAAAATTTGTCCCATTGTTATTCCATTTTGGCATTTAGGTAATTCAGTGAATTAATCTGTTTCTTCTATGTGAAATAAGCACAAATCTTGCGGAATATTTATTTTTCTTTTCTGGTGTTTTAAAGGAATGGACAGTGTTTTGCCAAATGTTGAACCTTACTGGCCTAGAATTGGACAGGTAAAGTTATTTTCAATTTCTTCTAAAATTCATCTACTTTTTTCCTTCCAATTACTATTTATCACTTTCTTAGTATGATTGGGGATATATATATATATATATATATATATATAATTATTAACTACAGCCATTCTATCCTCAATTCTTCATGTTTTCATTGATTTAATACTAACAGTAAAACATATACACTGATGTTTCTGAATCTGTGGTATTCTTATCCTCAAGGAACATGAAATAGTTTTCAGTAGTTTGCAAGAAAGAAAAATGCAATAGTGAATATTGATAGATATTTATATAATTTTATTTTATGTAATGTGGTGCAATTAGGTTGATAGGTAAAGGAATGTGCTAATAAAAGTTGAGATTGAGAAACACCAATATAAGATGCTTTATTGCTTTAAAGACTTTAGATGACTTTTTTAATTGTGCCATTAGGCATTAGCTTGTAATAATAGTTTGGAGTTTCTGCTTGAGAACTCACAACCTGGAAATTATCATGGTAAAAGTTAATTAACCGTAGTAAAGAAGTTTCTTTATTGATACTGGGCAACTTTAAGAGATGATTTTTCAGCTTTCTTAAGCATTATTGCAACAGTAAAATAAATTGGTTTTTGAAGATGTTGAAAGCATAGTATCACAGTAGCTGCTAGCAAGAGGGGATAAATGTTTGAATTTTAGATATTTTGTAAAAGATTAAAAAAATATAACCAGAAAATGTTAAGTTTAAAAGAAAAAGTTATTTATATGAAAAAAAGTAATTAATTACCTAACAGTGAATTAAAAACTGACAAATATATGAAGTGAAGTAAAATTTTATTCAATAAATTTATTGCTACTTTATTTAAACCTTGCTTTTACTTTTTGAGATGCCAAAAATTATTTAATACATTAAGTCAAAATATGATTTAAATTGCATTTCATTTTCAAACTAAGCTAAACAAATAGCATTCATATAAACCGAGAGAAACAATTTATTTATAAGCATTCTGCCTACTAAATTAAATAAATGTATAATTAGATTTAAAGGAAACATATGATGGTATTGCAGTAAGCAAAGTATTACACATGCTAATGCAGATTCATGTTAATCAAGAACCTCTAAAAAGACAAATAATATCCTAACTGGGTGTTTCTAAGTATAAAAATGCTAAAACGTGAGACAAAATTATGTTTAAAAAAGGCAATTTTATAAGACAGTATATAGGTAAATCAGAATGTATTCATATTAAAAAGTGCTTGTTCTACTAAGTTAATGCTGAAGTGAAAGTGTCTAGAAACTGCAACTTAGCATAAACAAAATCATGCAAGCAGTGGGTATTATGAAACAGTGAAAAAAATGTCATATTCACAGAATAGTTTTTGCATTAAAATTGGTGCTGGAAAAAAAAAAGCTAATTTTTTAATTTTAAGATGCTGCTACTTTTACTGTGGGGGTTACTAAAATTATTTTCTAAATTAAGTCAGAAAAATGTTTATTTTATTCTCTTTAGGAGGATATAGATACTTTTTAATAACATAACTAATTCTTCTTTGTTTGTACTAAGAAACATGCATGCCAGATTACTTTTAACTACAGCAAGGCATGTAGAATTGTATTAAGTACAAATATACATTCAGTTTTAGATATATTTTCTTTCACCTTTTTTTACATTTGATATTCTTAGTGTTGATACTAAAATAATAAAAGTATGTAATTTAGGAAAAATCATTGCAACTTTATGGAGTTTCTATTTAGTAATTGTTATGAATGCTTTTTTCAATAAACATTTTATCATTTAATGTATTTCTATTTTATTTATTATTATATTTGATTATTTTTTAGAAAGTAACTATTTTCTTTGGGGACCCTATTGATTTTAGTTCATTGCGAGAAAAATTAAAAAATGAATATCAAAGTGCGGTAAGTTGAAAATTTTGTACTTAGTTTTTATTCTGATACCTGCTTTCTAAACAGTATTGTGTATTAGAATTCTGTTTACCTAATATTTTCCACATGTATTTTTTAAAAATATACATCTATAAAATACTATTTGATAGGCATTAATGGCTATAATTTTTTCACAGTAATCAATTTTTGTTCTCTATTTTTTCTATTTTTGAAATCATTAAGAAAATGAATCTTTTTTTCTAGTAATATAGCATTGCTAATTGAAAAAATTAGTTTAGACTGTAATAGTATAATTTCAAATATTTTTTTTTTTTTTATAATGATAAAAGATTTGGATATATACAAAGTTTGGGCTTTGTATTTTATAATCTAAACTCCTTGAAGTTTCAAATTCATATGTAAATTTTTTGCTGTTTTCATATAATTTCTCATTAGAAATCTTGCATCTGT
Organism: Argiope argentata; assembly: GCA_026289955.1. Lineage (NCBI taxonomy): Eukaryota > Metazoa > Arthropoda > Arachnida > Araneae > Araneidae > Argiope > Argiope argentata. The sequence continues at coordinate 1,256,373 of JAOUZG010039747.1, read as the reverse complement.
ATCTCCTTTTTGTTCACCATTTCATTCTAGTGTACAAAACCTTTCTTTATCTACTTGTTATATTTATTTAGTATACTTCTGCAATAATTTTTAACAATCAAAAGATTTAATTCCAACTCACAATAATAAATTCTTAATAGTTCTTTATTATTTCTATAATATTTTTTTAAAAATAAGATTATTATTATATTAAAACAACATGCAAAATTTGAAATAAAATTAATTTTATATGTTTAATGCTGTATATTTTCTTTTTATAGTAGAAACCCTGTTTTGTTTTATTTTCATTAATTCTTTCTGCAGTTGCTTTGTACTCTTAATCTTTTTAGGAATCAATTGTTTTATAGATTTCTCTGTTCACATATTATATAAAGATATAAAAATGTATGTTTTTATTTAACATTTGAAAATAAACAGTAGCAATAAAACAATATTATGTGAAAAATATTTTAAATTGGTATGATTTTGGGATAATACAAGTGCATTGCATATACTAGATTTTTCAGTATTAATTTCTTGATGCTGTTTGGTTAAAATTTGCTTTGGTAATTTGCAAGATATACATAATATTTTTAAAAATATATGATATACATTTTTATCTTTTTTTTTTAAAAAAATCTATAAATCTTAGAAATTGGATGGAAGCTTTTGGATCTGCTCATTAAAATTCAAAGAAGAGAGAATCATGAGATTTCAAGCTGTTTATTATTTTAATACATTTTGAATGTACATAATGAAAGTTTATAATTTCAGAATTGTTTTCCATACAAAGATAGACTTATTCTTCTCGAGGCAACTAAAAAAAAGTGTCAATACTTTTTAAATAATATGAATTGCTTTTTTATAAATGTTCCATAAATGGAACAATACACATGTATTAAAATTTGTAAAAACTTATATAAACAACTGTAATTAGGCAAAAATGGTTGTTTGTTAGGATACCAGGTGTGCTGATAGTTCAAGCTGTCTCGAATATTATTGAGATTATAATCATATAATTATTTATAACATCAAGCTTAGGCATTTACAAAGCCAAATCAATTGGAAGAAAACTGAAGTTATTAGAATTGGTTCATTTATAAACTTTTTCACTAAAATGCCCCTGTTAAATAAAGAAAAAATGTAAGAAAATTATTTAAAAATAACTTTTGTATTATTTAATTATGATCTCTATTTATCAACTGTAGTTACTTATCAATTAATGTCTTGTTAAAAAAATGTATGGAAGATTTTTTTCTCACAAACTTAGATTTTGCTTTGCCATTGCTGATAGAATGAACTAAAAAAAAAAAGCTAGAAATTTCTATTTAGTCGAACCTTTTTAATTCTAAAATATTTTATATTCATTTCAAATGTTTATTTCCCCATTCCTGAATTAAATGAAATTATAATTGGGAAAACATCAAATATGTTTCATGTTAGGCTCCCCCTCTCTCCCGAAATTTGGAATTAAGAATTATCTCAAAGAAATAGGAAATATGAGCTTGAAAAGCAAAACAAAATGATTTGATACATATATATATATACATTGTTTATTAGCATTTGAATATTTTCTTCTTGTTTATTTTCTATTTCAGTTTATTTATTTTTTTTACTTATCAGTTTTAAATTAAAATTAACTAGATTTCCCTTCTTCCAATTTAGAATAATTCTTCAAGCCAATTTGCCCACATTGTTATGGTAAATTTGATTTATCTATAAGAATATCATGATAATTTTATTAAAGACTTTAATTGAAATTTTGTAAAATAATTTTTTAAAGTTCTTGTACTTATTTTATTATGATGCAGATGGCTTTGCAGTCATTTTATTCTGGGCTAATTTAATTTTTTTATCTTTAAGTATTGAATATAATTATTACAATTATTAGTTTCATAGATACAAAGATTTAACAATAAGTTCATAAAAGCTTAAAAATTTTTTTAAATGATTTTTAGTAGTCAATAGATATATATTTTAATGGTTGCATTTGCTCTTGTATCATCTTAAAGTGAACAAAAAGATAAAATTTCTGTTTCAACACTTTGTCTCTAGTTGGAAAAACACAAAATATTATAAACACAAATAAAATTAAATCATGAAATGGACTTTCTAATTCTGACAGGTCTAATAATATAGGTTGAGCTCTTTTCTTATTGCGGGACAAATTTCAAACTGCCTAAAGTCAATTAAGTATAAATTTGCTTTTGCAAAAAAACATAGACACTTTGATGAAGTATCCTTGTTAATTTTTGAAATAAATACTGGCCAAAAATTTCTTGAAAATCTTTTTATAAAGATAGTTTCCTTTTTCCCATAAATACAAAAATTTGTATAAATTCTTAATTTATGTTCATCTGAAATCATTTTGGAATTATGGCTTATAAGTGACCATCTGATGTATAAGATTGGTTTTCTTTTCTTTTTTTTTTTTAAAGCCAGCATTGGAATTTGGGGAAGGCCAGATACTTAAGGAATATCTCAAGGCATGTGTTTTTATTTTTGCTAATTTCCTTCCTGCACTGACTAGTTGCTCTTAGTTTCCACTACTTTTCAGTGTGCACTCTTCCGAATCAGGAATCAAAATGGAAAAACAGCTTTAAAAATTTGTTACCATCATTTAGTATTTAAGAATAAAAAAGAAAAAGTATTTTTGAAACACGTGTAAAACTTGAAATAAGATAAAAATGAAGGGAACACTTAAGCAAGATAAAGTTTTATTTGATTTCATTTCGAATCCTGATTGTGTGATGTATTTGTGGAAAATTCCAGTTTACTTTCTGTCTTCTTATTTTCAGTAAATTTGAGTGCTCTTGCTTTGTTTTAGATTAGTAGAATTGATTTTGTAGATTACTTATTGCTTCTGACTGTTTGCTACATATAAAAGCCCGAGTTTGATGTGAACATTTAAAATAAGGGACCATGGAAATAGATAGGAAGTAATTATTACAATTTAAATAAGATAAAACAAATTATTGAAAATTAAAATTAGAGTTGAACAGAATATAAAAAATTGCTATCGTGAAAAGTTTGTTAAACAGTCTGAAATTATTTGTATACATTTGTGACTATCGATTCAGTATTGTTAAATACTTAAGACACTTAGCATTAATTTTAGTTTTTAACTCCTTCAACAATATACAACTGAAATTTCTATCTGAATATGTTATAATTAGCTATATTTAATGAATCAGATTTTAATTATTATTTTGTTTGATTAAAAAGCAAAAGAATAAATATAATTTTTTGAGATTTTATATTCAGTTTTTGTATTTTGTTATTTAAGGAAATGCCAAGTATCATTCTGTGCATATCATAATTTTCCTTTATATGATTCTTTTGTATATTACAAAACATTGCAGACTTACTACAAAATGCCAAAAATAATTCCTAGCTTTATACTTGATTATGTAGTATGTATTATTTATTAAATTTCTATTCTATATTTCATTACATCTGAATGTACTACTATCATACATCTGGCATTCAGTGTTTGTTTGTCTGCATAAAGTGAAATGAAATGCATTTTCATGAATGTTTCAACAAAGTGCTTAGCATTCTTTAAAATATTTATGAATGGGCCTTTTTTTAATGTTTAAAGGTCCTTACTATTTGTCTAGATACTTTCACCCACCTGAAGAGGGGGGGGGGGAGACAATTTTACCACTTTGTAGAAAATAACCAAGCCTACCTGCTTACATGATTTCATTTTCTTTGCACTGTTTGATATTCCATCTCTTAATAGATTTCAATAAAACTGGAAATCTGTATGAAAAGTTTTTCTTTTCCTTCCCTCAGTTTGGGGAAATATGGCGAAAATACATTTTTTTTCATTTACTTTACTCATTGTTTACCTTTTTTTCTTATTTACTTAGCAAAAAACTTTTCTCTTTAATTATAGAGTTATTTATTTATGTAAAATTAACTGAGTTAGCTTTCGACTGTGATTTCAAATCATCAATGCCTTTTTTGTTCTGGTCATATTATCTTATTATATCTGGTTGTTAAACATATTTCAATATCATTTAGTAAATTAGCAATAATAATTTATTTAAATATTTTTGCTTTATTTAATTAAAGGTTTAATTAATTAGGTTTTAATTTAATTAAAAAATATTTCAAGAAAATCTGAACTTAATTCAATGAGACTTTCAAAAGTGTATTCACTGATTGGTTCAAATCTTCTAAGAGCTAAAGTAAAATGTTTATGAAACTTTCAAGTTATTTATAAGCCATTTGTTACTCTTTGCCTGAGATAGTAAAAATAAATTTTTGCTCATAAAATTCATTTTTTATTTTCTCAACTACAAAATGTAAAAAAAAGAAAATATTTAAAAAAAAAATTCAAGCTTACAATTTTATCCTAATTTCATGATGCAAACATCTGGAAAATAAAGTTATGTAATTATATGTATCTGTGAACATAACTTGAAAATGGTGAGATTTGGCTGAGTGAAATTTGGTATGTTGGATTAACATCAATATTTCCAGATTTCTATTTAATTTTAAATGAAATCCATTTGCATTTTATTTTGATTTTGGTTATCATTTCATTTCATTTTGATTTAATTTCCTTTTATCTCCTATTAAATGCATTTTTTTCTCTTTCCAATTTACATTGATGCACATTTCTCTTACAAATTTCAATACCATCCATTTCAAATTCTTTTTGAGCTATAGAATAAGAATATTTCTTTTCTGGAAGTGTATAATGATATATTTCATTTCATAGCATTTTAAGTAAAGAAGGAATTTAAAAATAGTAGATAATGCTTCTAATTTCAAATAAGAAGCTAATTTTTCTCCAAATCATTTGCTTTTTAAAATTCTTTATCAAAGTTATTCTAAAAATTTTAAATGCATTTTATTAATCGTTTTATTAATGTTTAGTTTCTTCTCTCTAAAATTAAGGATTATTGATTTTTAAAAGCATTTGTTAAAAATATTATGAGTTAAATTATATTTCATAAAAGGGGTTTTAATTATCGATAAGTGTTTAGTATTTTTAATATTGTAGAGTATATCTAAAAATTGATTAAATAAAGACTAAATGATTGCTATTTTAAAAAGTGATGACAGAATTTGGACATTCAGTTGAGGTTATGTAGTGCAAAGCTTAAAGAGAGAGAAATGATCGATTACTCTTAAAATTTTCTTGAAAATTGGGTATAGGCTTATATTTTGTTGCTGTTAAACCCTCTCTCTCTATATATATATGTTATATATTATTTGAATTTAGTAACACAATGGCTTTTTGCTATCTTGTTCAGTAACTTTGTCAGGTTTAGACTACAGGATATTCAGTTCACATCAATTGTGAACTTAAGCCTTTGCATTTTATTATTATTTCAAACCTTTCCTATGCAAGATTTAAAAAATAACATTTGGTGTCTCTCCGGTCAGCAAATAATGTTTTTAGTTGACTTCTATTTGTCTATTATAATTTCTATTTTAGTAGATTTTTTTTCTAAAATATATTAAAGTAGTTATAATTAATTAAGAATATTAGTACTTTAATCAATATTGCTACAATTAAAATTTTTTGCTGATAATTAATGTGTTAATCATTTGCTGGGCAGATTATCTTGATTAAGTTTATTGGATTATGAACTGCTGAACAATAAACAAATTTTTTTAGCTATTACCGTAGATATTAATCTTGTCATGAGATATAAATTTATCTTTACATTTGTATGCTAACTAAATAAAATCTATTAAAAATGAATAATTTATTCTGTTTATAAATGCAATAATTTTGTTACAGTAAATTTTAATAGTTTTCAAAAGTATTTTTCACATTTTGCACAATTTTTTAAAAACTGCCTTCACTAATTGAATTTATTGATTTATGATTCAAATCGTAAAACCAAGTCATTCATTGATTTTACAGAATTATTAAAGCATTTTTGGTAAGTAAAAGATTTTAAATTTCACAATCAAACTTTAATTTTATGCATTTATTTGGTAAAAATTCTTAAAACTCTTCTGAAATGTAAATTCCTTACATTTTTTCTCCACACTTAATTTCAAGCTTTGGGCAGTAGAATAATCACTGTTATTAAATAAAAGTAAAAAAAATGAATAATTTTTATGATTTCGTCTAAATGTAAATCGTGTTTAATAAATTGATAGAGGAACAAAAGCATATTTATGATAAAATATTTTATGTTTAATTGAATAACAGTCTTAGCTTTTATAATAAAGTCTATTTATATTAATGTTCCATTTTAAAGCAACATTAAGGCTATTTTGGGACGAACGTTGTAATTTTTAATCAGGATAATATGACAGGGATAACACCAGAGGTGATGCCCCTTGTTCAAACTTCCACATCACACCAGCAGTTCAATGCTTGGCCCTGATGGGTTTGACGTGCAGCAGACCTTCTTTGGCAAAGATTCTTTTGTGGAATCAGCAGTGGATTTGTGGCTGCCTATTAGATATTCTGTGATACAAATGCACCAGGAATTATAGGTTATAATATTATATCTAAAATAATTATGAAACAATGATGACTGTCCATTATAATGGAAATGTTACTGTAACTTATATTACTGCATTTTGCTAGGATATATTTAAACATATCTTAAAATTTACATTATTATTAATTTTGAATTTTTTTGATGATTAGTATAAAATAATTAGATTTTTGGCTTGATATAAATACATTTTTAAGAAAGAAATTGTGGGTAAGAAATTATTAGTTTTGAAGTAATTTTAAGGACAAATTATTTTTGTTTTTTTCATCTATATTTCTGCAGTTTTTTTTTTTTTTTTGTGTGTAAACATATGGAGGCATTTTGTGAACAGTTCTTAATGTTATTGTGAGTGGCTTCACAGCAGTATCATCAAATAATCATTTTTATACCTTTATCATCATTGTAGTTATATTGTTTAGGGTTGTTTCTTACAAATGATTGTGATAGACATATAAAAAAAATTTCTAGTATCATTTTACAAATATATTCTTGTACCATTTAATATTTGCTCATGGAATATTATCATCAATCGGTGCTTTTTACTTTCTCATGTACGAACATGGATAAAGTATTGACACATCTTCATGTTTCAAACTTCTCTGAGTTAAAAATGCATTTGTGGAAAATGTCTGTTTATTACAAAAATAATTGAAAAGCACTTTCAGCTAGATGAGAAAAAGTTAGTACTTTATGCCGTATTTTTAGATGTTTTTCACATTATAAACAAAATCTATTTAGAGGAAGTATGTTCAATGGATAAAATTCAACACACAGATTTAATATCTATCTTTAGACGCCTAACAAATTTCGAATCAAATCTAACATGGGATTGAAAATCTATGGGCTGTACTTCCAAAATCATGTAAATGCCATAACTCAAGTGGTCTAACTTTAATTTATCAAATCTGATATTTTTTGTGACTACAATTATAGTTCTGTGTTAAATTTTTGTTTCAATCAGAAGGAGAAAAATGCTTTTAAAACACAAATTCATCTTTATTAAAGCTGACACAAGAAAGTTTTGGGGGAGACAAGTTTTCTCTGGTTTTGTTTTATATAATTTATGAACCAAGGCTCTTGAGAAACAAATTTTATGTAGAGTTATCTCTAATGTATTATTTCTTCTTCAGAACTTTACCATGAAAAATGATAATTAATTGCTCTGAGTTCAGAGCTTCCTTGCCATTTATTTCACATGCTTCTTATAACATAAGTGTAAATACTGAATTAATTCCTTTTGGTCTAGCATAAAAGATATAGCATTTTTGGCAACCAGTGTTAATTTAATAATGTCGATGAATTAACCACATATTATCTTTATCATATCAAATAAAGAGGAGCATTTTGATTGTTTAGTTATTTGCTATAAGTGGCAAAAACAGTACACTTGTTGAAGCTGGTATCCATATTAATATTTTACTTAGAAACATTTGAAAATGACTATAATAAACTGTCATATTCATTAAAAGTGGATGAAAGTGGTAAAATAATTATGTCTGAAAAACTATCGGACCTTTTTTTCCCTCCTTCTCTCTCTCTCTCTATATATATATATATATAGAGAGAGAGAGAGAGTGGAGAATATTAAGGGTTTGGTAGGGGCAGGTAACTTCAGATGTAATATCTAAAAGTAATAAATCTTCACATAAAATAAAAATTCTCAAAATTGTACCAACAGTTGAAGTTAGAGGAGCTTTTGATTCTTTGGATTTCCTTATCGTTTTAATATAAATATAAACTATTACAGATTGTTGTATTTTCATATTTATTTATTTTTTATTTTAGATGGAAAAAAGGAAAATCATTACTGATAAAATTCAAGATAATTTATTCCAGTTAAAGCAGCAGGCTGAGCGTCTACATGTAGCGCAAACAGAGTAAAGCATCTTTGTATTTCATACCTTGAAATTAAATTAACTAGATAACTTGTATATATATGTAAAGTTTTACATATATTGTTGCATTCTTTGACAAATGCTATTAGTAGTTATATCTTAAATATTTTAAACTGTTTATAAATGAATATAATTATTTTTGATTAAAAAATGAAGTTAAATTATATGAATGCAATGTCTTAATCTGATGATTCCATGTGATTTCTGAAACTAATTTTATCTTTTCTTATTTAATTTTTTGTATTGACATTATTTAGTACCTTTGTAGGATTTTGTGTGGTTTATTTCTTATCCGAGTTATAATATTGTATGTTCATGATAAAATTAACTTGGAAATAGTTTGAATTCGCAGACAGCATAAATGTTTAAACTTTATTTTGATTTATTGCTTAATAAAGTCTTCCTGTATTCTTGAGAGCTTTAATAGTATTAAAATGCAATCGTTGGAAATTGTGCAATGTCAAGCAGATACTTTAATGAATTGTGTCTGTTTTTAGAAAGATAAGAGTATGTTCATTGTGATTTTTTGATAATTTTATAGTAAAACGATTGCACAGAACAAAATTATGAGGATTTATTGTTGAAAATTTTACAGTTAACTGTAAAGTTTAAAGTATGTGCAAGGCACTGTTTAAGCTCGTTTATATTTCGTAAATACAAGTTAATCCTATATTATTCTCAATAGATTTTATTAGACTTTGTTTTACTTGCTAATCTTTATTCTTTTATTTATTGGTTATACATGATTATACTGTATTGTTATGAAATGATGCATTTTCTCAAGTGAAAATGTTAAATTGACAAGATTTTGTTTTATTAGTTAGATATGCAAGGTATTGTGTGTTTAATTCAAATTTCTGCTTGTTATACTAAAGAGACGAAAAGTGTCATTGTTTTAAATAGTTTACTGAAACTTTAACAGTTTACAATTCCTTTGGAGTTAAGATTACTTCTTGTACAGTGTGATCACTGACCTACTAAGCTGTAATATTTGCACGTACGAGCTTTTCAATTTTCATTTTAAATCATCTGTCAATATTATTTTAGCTTGTCAGGTAACATACGTGCATATAACTACATTTTTAAAAATATATATTTTATTTTTGGGATTATAATAAAATTTTAGAATTGATAGATGTAAGAAAAATCTTGTTTTGCTGTTTGCTAAGCATATTCATCCCTCCCTTTTAACTAACAATTTAAGGAATTCCTGAATTTCCTTAATTTTTTAAGTTTAATTTTCTACTTACATCTATGTAGCAAGGCATTTTATTTAAAAAATTAAACAAACATTTTCAAATTGAATATTCTCAATAAAATTTTAAGCAGATGTCATAAATATGTCTGTTTGTTAAGACTAGATCTAATATGTAGCTACTAAACTTGCATTATGCTTTATGAATTACATTAAATCTTTTTTTAAATGGAATTTTTGTCTGTCAAATTGTGTATGCAATCATTAGTCTGCATTTACATAATCATCCTCGACTATAATAGAAAATATTTTGCTATTGTTTGTTTTTAATGTAGAACATTTTTCCATGGTATTTTCATAACTGAGAGGCATGTTATGTAGAGCTCATTTTATTTAATTTTTTGCCCTGAAATATTCCGAGCTATTATTCTGTATATTTCTTAACTTAATCAAAAAATTTTGATTTATTATTCATTTAATTTTGCTGAAAAATATTGGTCAGATATAATTATAAATTTTTTTTACTTCAAAATATTTCTCTTTGATATAATGAAATTTCTTTTTTTCATATCAGTGACGAAATGTTAATTTTTTTATAGCAAAATATGATAATTTAAAAAATTTTCCCTTTTGTTTGTCAAGTATCATTTTTCCCAGTGAATTAGCATTTTAGGAAGATTAAACTATCACCTATAATCTCAATTTGTCATTGAAGTTCCCTTCCAATCATTATTTCTTAATATATTCCCTCTTAATGCAGTTATCCTTTGTGAATTTAAATTTAGAATGATTTGAAAAAACTAATACTGTATTCAAAAGGCTTTGTTTGCGATATAATTAAAAAAAGTAATTTTAGTAGAATTACAAAAAAATCGCACTATGAAATAGTTCTATAATAGTTAAAAAAATTTTTAGTAATTTTTTATTATTATTTTAGATTGAAATTTTTTTAAAAAATAATTTAATTTTAAATGTAAATGATTTTTTGTGTTTTTTTTACTTCAGAAAATATGGAAAAGAGTTAATAAATTATACTTAACAAAGCTTTATACTTGTTTACTTTTTATCTTATTAAATAATTGTGATTAGAAAATATAGTTTCCCTTTTAAAATGTGTTCCATTGAAACACCCCAGTTTTTTGTTATGTTTTTAATCTCTTGTCATGGTTTTCTTTATTTCATTTTCATATGCTTCATTGTATTTTTTATTTTTGAGTCTTAAAAGTTTTTTATTTTTAAATATGAATAATTTTAAAAAGTATGTCTATTTTTATTTTTTGCAAGTGTGTGATTCATTTAAAAAAAGAACAAATGGAAATTACACTCTGTTGTGGAATCTTCGTTTGCATTATAGTATTTAAGATATTTGATACAATATGTGTATCAAATTAATAAAAATCATTACACAATATTAATAAAAATTCAGGTAAACTAAATTATCCAGAACAATTTGGAATTAGTTTTTCTTAAATACATTTTAATACATTTTGTTCTAATGATTGTTATGACAATGATGTACTCCCTTTAATGTTGTGATCTATCTTAAAGCATGAAGGTGATTATTTCTTTTGTTACTCCACTTTTCTAAATTGAACAAATAAAATATTCTTTCAATAGAAAGTATATAATTTTATTTACCATGCAATTCTTTCTAATAAATTATATTTTTATTTGCGTTCAATAAAATAAACACTACTTGATACTTTCATATTAATAATTTGTATTTCTTTTTTCATTTAATTTTGGACATGTACCGAAACTTCTAATTTTTAGTGTTTTCCTTTTTGTGTGTGTGAATGCCGCTAATTTTTACAAATTTCTGCTCAACTTTAATTGCTCAATATGTTTACTGCTTTCTTTGCTAAAACTTTTTGTTAATATAATCAAAATTATCACTTGTTACAATTAATTTTTTTTGTTGAAAATATCACTTACAGTATTTATTTGTCAGTTATAATGTATGCAATTTTGTTTTTATTAATGTAATTGTATTGAAAATATAAGGTGATTTATTGCTTTCTATAAATTCATATTGTATATTTACAGATTAAAACCAGTGAAAAGATGGTTTAATATTTTATGACATTTGAACTGATATTTTCTGCTCATTTGTTTAAATCTTCAATAAGACTGAATCAAAATGTTTTACATATTAACATGGATCAAATTGTGAAATAAAAAAAAGTCATTTCAGTTTGAATTCTTGTCATTTGGTTTGTTATTTCGATGCGTAAATGACTTAATTTTTTAAAAATATTCTCTAATATATGATTTTAAGTTAATATTTGTAAAATTATTAAGGAAATAAGTCACAAATTAGTGTAGAAAGAAAATGTGTTTTTTTAGCAGCCACTTTTTTGCTTAATTTTGATTTCTAGATTACATTCCATATAACTGCTTTTTTGTTCTTTCTTTCTTTCTTTTTTCTTTACTAAATCAAAAATTAGAAAATAATTTGTTCCAGTATTAATTAAGGCCATACATTGATTAATTAATTTTTTCTTGCACTTAATGTAACAACCAAAGGATATTGTTAATATGTTTTACTGTATTAAAACTATTTTTGAACTAAAATGGGAAGCCAAAAGAAATACCTTAATTTTTCTCACCGTAATTGCTAGTATTATCCAAAAATACCTCACTTGCCCTTGAAACTACTCAGAAAATTGAATTGCAATTTCTTACATATTGGGAACTTTAACAACTTGATAGTCTTTCATCCTGGTTTTTAACACTGATAAAAAATTATACAGTGAATACTTCATCAAGTTTTGATTATCATGATTTGTCTTAGGTTTTGAATCTTAATTTATTTAAAAAAATTGGTTATTAAAAATATGCAGTTTTATTTCAGTTAATTTATATTGAATTAATTTTATACATATCTCAATTTTTCAGTATCCTAATAATTTTTATTGTACTGAAATGTAATAACTTAATTAAATAATATCAGTATTGTTTTAATCTTTATAGCTTGGTACAATATTATCAAATCTTCTCTTGTACAATTTAAAACCAATCACACAGACACATGTTCATTTATTGGTGGATATTAAAGGTAAGAGCTTATTTATATAAGGAGTTAATATTATACTATTACTTTTGGTAACTAGTTTGTTCACCCAGATTTTTGAGTTTTTTTTGTTTAAGTGCTTAATATATAAAATATTAGCCTGTTAGTATAATAATTAACACATATTCAATTGATTTTGCATTGAAATATTTTGTCATATATAATTAACAGGTTAAACATATTTCAAAAAATCATCTTGTTATTTGATACAAATGGAAAAAATTGAGTAAGTTCATTACAAATGAAAGTGTACATATTACAAAATAAAAAATCCTACTGCTGTGTTAATGATTAGTAAAAACATGCAACTGGATATATTGATGGCTGAATTTGAATTCCACCATAGCAGTGACAACATTGTTCTAGATAGTGTCAAATTTAATTAAAAATATAGAAATTAAAAGAAAAATTCAACAGAAATGAAATTGATTTCATTTCCTAGGTCTTTAGTAATGTAAAGACTATTTTTGTGAGATAATTGTTTTGATTATCGATAATTGTTTTGATTAGATAAATAAATAAAAACATTAATTTCTATAGGTTAGTTATAATTATTTGTCAGGTCATTTAAGAATATTTTTGCATTCCCTTTGAAACCTCTTGATTTTTTTAAAATCTCACTTTTCCTTTCACTGAATGTGCTTTTTGATGACTCAATAAATTATCTCTGGAACAATCCTCACAGTATTGTGCCATTAATTAGTTAAACAAAACTTTGAATTCAATGCAATTTTATAAACATTTAGTCAAAAAAACTTTTAAAGAAATTAAAAAAAAATAATGATATAATACTTTGAGAATATGCAATAAACGTAATATTTTGATAAATTTTATAGATATGTTTATATAATAATGAAAATATCTTATATTTGTTAAAGATTATAACACAAGAATAAATTGAATCATTTAGGTGAAATAATTTTGTTTTCTTATTATGTTGTAATATTGGAAGAAATGTTTTTTTCTAATTCATAAACTTTTAAAATTTAGTTTACATCTGTTATAGAATACTTTTCTGTGTATTGCTTTTATTCACAATTTTTAAATCCAGTAATTGTTGTGTTTAAAATTTTCTTTTAACATTGTTTAATCTGCAGTGGAAATTGTTAGGAAAAATTGCATAAATATATATAAAAAAATCACACATTTATTGGAACGATTTTTATTGTATTTTAGAAAGCTCAAACAACACTACATCTCATACCACAATTATGTAGTAAACAACTGACATCCACGGATAACTCATAATTGAGAAACATGCATAGACATATACGCTGGCAAAGTGCCAACAGATGTCAGACACTCTTGGCAGAACAACACAGTTTTATCACTTAGGGTTTTTGATCACTTGGGTAGAGAACAGACATCAAATTAAAATTGTACAGTAATATAGTTTTTTCCTTGTACAGATTTGTAGGGTAACTGACAGTAAATATATAAGTAAATATCCAGAATATATAGGATTGAGAAGATAAATGTCAAGGCAAAGTTAATTATTCTCATATGTATAAGAAGGCATATGTTTCAAATATTTTTTATGTCTGAATTTTTACGTTTTACATTACATTTTAAATTTGTTTAGGATAGAACAATTAAAAAAAAATCCGAATTTCATAAAAGAAATAATTTGTATAAAATTAATTAAAGAAACCATATTAAAAATGGAAAGTTTAAAGTATGTCTTTCAAATTTTTTTAATGTGAATTTTGCTGTAAATCAATTATTCTTAGAAGTTTTGAGTTGTTTCTTCCATTCTAAATATCTTAAGAATGTTTATTTTATTAGCAGCAATGGTAGAACTAAGTTCAACATATTTTTTTAAAAAAAGTTTTGAAAATTGGATCTAATTTCTAATTTAAAAGTTCATATTTTGAGCTTTTGTTGTCTCTTCTTCGTAAGCATTATATTAATCCATAAATTTACATTTTTGTTGTAAGGTTAATAGTTTGTTCTTTTTTTATTATTTAACTTGAAATTTATTGAAAAATTATAGAATAAATATGTGAACAATTCTATTGCTTTTGTTGGAAATGAAGGTAAAAACTGCCTTGTGCGCCAAGCTTTCATTTCATTTTCTTCGAAAATGGAATTACTGGAATTTCTATGTTAATTAAAAGAATTTATCTTAAATTATTTTATGTATTGCAAATGAATACCTTACATTTTAAAAATGAATACGTTATATTTTTTAATTAATTTTTCACGCAGATTTGAATAATTTGTTTCATTGCATCATGTTGTATTTAGAAAATACAAAGGGTTTAAATAATATCATGAAAATTATGTTAATTTTATACTAAAATTAAGCACTCTTAAGTGACACAAAGAACGAAGATACTTCATTCAGAATTAATATTTACTTCTTGTGTCAAAACATTTTATTTTTTAAATTCGGTTACTATTTAAGGAATAAATATGAAACCATATTTAATTTATTTTACAGATACTAACATTAAGATATTCAAGTTTGATGTTGAATTGTGTAAAATTTTCCATTTTAATAGTTTTGTTTTAAATGGTAATAATGCAGAAATCCATAAAATAAATGGAAACTTTAAATATTAAAACGAGGTTTCTAATAGAACTGTTAAAATCGCGATTCCAGTTACCCTACGTTATGTCTAGCGATTTTAGATGCTTGTTTCAGAATGATATTTTAAATTCTTTGATTCAGAGCAATTATTTACAGTTCCATGTTTTTAACAAAGCATTTCTCCACATTTGAAAAAATAAATCTTTTAGAGAGTAAAGCCAAGTCTACATTGGAATAGTATTAGAAGCATTTAAAAGTTGGCATCACTTGGCCTTATAACTGCTTCATGTACTAGCCCAATATAAATTAGTCTTAAAAGTAATTAATGTTTGTAAATTTTTCAATTAAATTAAAAAAGTTCTGCAATTCTTTTTTTAAAAATTTATTCAATTCCGTGATTTGATTACTTGCCTTTTTGATGCTAGAATATGCTTGTTGCTGCTTATTTTATGATTCTTGAAAACCAGTCAGTTAGCTTACTTTTAAGCAGCGCTCACAGGAGGCTAATTATTGCTCATAATGAAAAGGCCACGCCTACTTCAGAAAGATCATGTGACCACAATGGAGCAATGGTAAATAGTTATCCCGATGAGACAACCATTTACCATTGGGGTCACGTGATGTACCCGAGATAGGCGTGGGCTTCGATTTCACACAATAGTTGGCCTCGTGTGAACGCTGCTATATGCTCTTCGCCAGACCCAACACGAATGTAAGCCCGAGTACTTTAATTTAAATGAAGAAACCAATGTCATGCTTAACGTGTATTTAAAATACTCATTCATTTCCCACAAAAATGAACACTTGATTGTCGAAAGAAATTTCTGTTATAAGAATTTTTAACGCTCAGAAATAGTGCTAGGAGAAATCTTTCCAATATAAAATATTCTTTAGCATCAAATTCATTCTATTAGCTGCGAATTCGATAAATATTAAAATTATCTAAATATATATATTTGTATATATTTAAATTTATTTCATTTACTTCTATACATGATAGGAATAGTGTATTGAAGCTTAGTCTCAACCATTGCTACAATTTGTGTTTTTTTTTCTAAAACTAGAACTTTTAAGAATTGCTATAATGCTACTTTAAATATCATATAATTTGGGCAAAAAAGTCGTTTGGTAGAGCAAAAAATAAATAATTAGGCAGTGTGATGTAATGGATGAGCAGAAATCCCGTGATCTTTCGTTTCATGATGAAAAAATAAGCTGCGACTCAATGATTCGCTTTCAAAAACAATTCGGTTAAAATAATACTCATATATAGATAAGAATTGATAATAAATAGGCAACTTTATATCTTATAATATAAGTGTGTGCAATTCGAAATGTAAAAAAGCAATGCAACTTAGCACTGTATAAGTACATACAATTTCTCGACATTATTTCAATTTCGTGAAAATAAAATATTTTTGATACAAGAAAGAAAATTTTGGTGGTAATAAAAGAACTTTCACTTTTTCTCTTAACGTATATCATTGAAAAACATAATATTGCAAAATTTTTACAATATAGAGACATCAATCCTCAAAATTAGTACTATTAATTAGCAAACACAACTTTGAAGGCAATTTTTTTTGTAGTCGCAATTATACTCAAATGTTTTTATTTATAGACAATTCTTTGCTGCAATGATGAGTTAAAAATATATTTACTTGTGCCAAAATATCTTCTACTATTCGGGTATGCGATTTTCGGAAAATAGTTTTTGTATTTGTTAAAAAAAGATTTTGCATACTTTAAAACAATATTATGACATCTGATTCATAATATTTTAATGAAGATATAAATTAAGACTTTTGAGCCTATGTTTTGGAAATTACTTTAATTTTTTTCGAATAGCCATCTAAATGTATTCTGAAAATAATATTCCTTTTAAAACTCATATCATACCTTAGGGTAGGATTTAATTTCAACATTAGATCTTAGTGTGTTACTTTAAGATTTATAAATATATTTTTTCAATGCTCGTAGGCTAGCTTCCAATTTTTGACTGCTGGAATAAGATTCATGACATTTTAAGCTTTAAACTTGAAAGTATTAAAACTAAATTATTATTTTTTTTATAGTTTTCATATTTCTAAAGGATTTTTTTCCTAATATTTTTAATTTGAAACATGTTACCAAATATTCTCGAATTGTAAAAAAGAATCAAATTGAAGAATAAAAGTTATTACTTTATTCCGTACATAATAAACTGAGAAAAAAAATTGGATATGTTTCAATGTTGGCATGATTTATTTTCAGCAGATAAATTTGTTTAATTCTAATAATTCATTTCACATGCTGGAAGTTTTCTGAATATTCTTCAATTTTTTAAGTGTTTGGTACTTTTTCCGTTAACTCGACAGCATTTGACTCAAAATATAACTTTCCCATTCATAGTCAATCGCCATAACATACATAACTATGCTTCTAGCTTTATGTTGGCGATCAACCAAGTATAAGATTTTCTGTATTTAGTGAAGTTGGCGTGCTGTTTGACTGTTGGCGAGTTGGCGGAAAAAATCCCAACATCCATTGTATTTTGGAAGTTGCGCCACATGCACTTTTCTGTGAGTCACGATTCATTAGAAAGGCGAGGTCTCTCTTGTTTATTTTCTGACAAACCAATGACCGAAAAAGTTATGGCTCCTTGATATGCTTCTATTAGCAACTGACACCGAGAGGAAAAACTTTAACCTATATCAACTGATACATTTCTATTCCTTGTTACTGTATAAACTAGAAAGGTTTTGATATGACAAATCATATTTATTATTCTTTTATTATATTATATTTAGCTATAAAAAAACTGAAAGAAAGGCTTGAATATCATATGATAATACCGACGTCCCTTTAGTTTCTGATTCACTACGACATTCTAAACTAATGACGTGTTACCTGAGACCATCAAAAGTTGCATCTTGTTGTAGAACAGTTTTGATCAAAACATACATATGTACCGAGAAACAAATTTAATATTGGATTTCTCTCAATTTATGCTTGAAAAATGTTGTATTGGTTTTAGCTTTATTTATTAAAAAAGAAAAACTCGTTTTATGAGCAGCCGATGGCTTTTCGTGCATAGAATGGGAGTTACAACATACACAAGTAGGAACCACTTTTAAAGCACAGCAAATGAAAAAAAAAAGATAAGTTTTTCTCACTCAGGCATATTCTACATCGCAAAGGAATATGACTAAATATATATTATATATACATTATATACACATATAACTAGGAAAACACTGAGGTGGGTGCACAAGATCTAAAATCACATTTAATAAAAATAAATATTTCAACAAATATATCATGTATGTATATTTATATATCACAGAACACATTGACAAACAGAAATATAAAAACTATATACGTTCATAGCTTAGTTTTGAGGACCCAAAATAAGGTGGTATCCGATTTGGGTAAACCATTAGATTATAATCAACTCGAAAACAAACCCCCTAAGTCTAAGCTTATTTGGTTCATTTTATCGAATGTTGATTTTACTTCAAAATAAATGCTTCGTCATGAATTTTTTTTTCCAAAAGGGGGGGGGAAGAGGGCATTTATTCCCAGATAGGGCTTCAGAAACTTTTATAATCATTCTCTTCTCTTTCGACTGAAGGGAACCTCGCAAACTTCCCTCTAAAGACAAATTTCACAAATGGATCATTAAATATCGACAAAGAAAAAGATTTTTTAAAACTTTTTTTTGGAGACTATTTAGAAACATTTTAGTCCAGATAGTTTTTTTTTCATTATATTTGGCTGTTTTTGTGGTCGAATTTGAAAGTTTAATCAACATTTCTTGTCACAATAATGATGCCTGTCGTGTACACTCTGCAAGCATTCATACTATACCAACATGAGGATTGAGGATTATGCCATCAGACTGAGCTTGAACAGTGCATTTATATACTGTTATTCGATGGAATTGTTGAACTGGAGCTCAGGAGTGTTTTGGGTATCAAACCAGGAGATTGCCATCAAGTTATTCTATAGTTTAAGATCGTTAGGCTTAGTTCGATTATAACCCTACCTTCTTTTGAAACTATGAGAAACCTATTTGGGGACGGATATCGTAATTTTAAACTCCGATCAGTTGTTGAGGATGACATCTAACCACCACTCTATTCCCAAAATTTCTTAAGCTGGAAGATGTTTTGACCCTAAGACGATGGTTTAATGTTCACTGAGTCCATATGCATTGAAATATTGCATAAAATTTCTTGCTTTGTTTTTCAATCCCAATATAGCGATTTCTCCCCTCCCCTTACGGTTAGGTTGAAGATGACAATTGGACCAGCACTTTATTTCCGAATTTTCTCATTACTTAAGCGGGGAGGTATTTTGACCCTAAGATAGTTTAATGTGTACTGAGTCACTGAGTTCATATACATTTTAATATTTCATGGGATTGTATCTCAAATTCACCCCCCCTTCAATTTCACGTTATTGTTCTATCTTTTTCTGTAGTTCAAGAAGCCCTGATCTGGGAATTCCATTTTGAATTAGATATCAATCAATTGTATATGCGTGGAATAAACATTTAAAGGAACTATTTTAGTTAGTAAAACATCACAACTCTCAAAATAAGTAGCTAAAATTACACAATCATCATATTTGGAGTTGAATGCAACCCACCTCATTTACAAATAAACAGAAAAGCATGTAGTAGTAGATGGTTCTCAGACACCACAGAACAAGTGTATCTCCTTCCACAACAACTGCCCACGTTTTAGTTCATTTGATTCCATTAACAACTATGAAATGCTCTGGTTCAGTAAGAAGTCTTAAAAGTGATATTGTATGAATTCAATATTATTTTTAAAATGTAAGCAGCCATGATGATATTTAAATTCTTAAGCATTTAATGTCAAAAATAATTATGGGCACATAATGATTCAGATTCAAATATCCTGAAGTATTTCATGAAATAAAAAGCCTTGTTCAATGAAATTATATATTTGAGTACCTAAAAAACATTCATTTAAGCGAGTTAAAACTGATATCTTCTTAATTTTAAAGCGAAGTTTCGCCTACATTAAGAAGCGTATACTCTTTTTACTTTTACTAACTCTGTAAAATTTTGGTATTTCATTATATTTGCCATGGAAAACGACCTTTCAGAATTATAGTGCTGGATAAAAAAAATTTCAAAAAAATACAAAGTTGCAACTAAGATCACAGGTGTCAGGAATAACGGCTGACATTTAAGGCAGTGACAAAAGTAGTGTAGGAGGAACTATCTAAGCGAAGAGAATCGGAATAGAAAATATCCTTTCTTCCATATTAAGGAAAAATATATGTGTTCTTTCGATGATTTAACTGGCAATGAGTACCGAAGTTCCATTTATCAAGAAAGAAAAATAAGGATTTAGAATTTTCTTGAGCTTTCCAAAATAATTTAAGGCTCTTCATACGGACATGTGTTTGTTTAGTTTATAGTCACTTAAAATATATGAGGAAGAAGTTTACTTCCAACATAATGTTTAATGATCGATCTGACCTTATTTAATAAATAATATCTAGGTAGCATGCAGCCTTTCACCCAATATTGCACAGTATTCTGAGATATTACATGATATTAAACAATATTGCGAATATAGATCGATGTCATACAATATTGTACAATATTTGTGTGTTTTTAGGGTAAAGGTCTTTCATCAATTAATATGGTTTGAAGAAACTGAAAATAGCAAATTTAATGTTTCCTCTCATATTAACCGTAATATTAAAAAATTTTAAGATAATTTATTTTGTATAAGGACTACTGCAATAGCTCTGCTATCGCCCCATTTTTTCGATTTGGAAAGCTCATGTAGAATTTTTTTTTCAATTTGAATTTGTACAGCATATAAGTTTTATATTTGAGTATGCGGCATGAGGCATATTTTTTATTTTAACTATCGTATATAGAAAGGGTATGCGTACAATACAGGACCAATGTTTGATTGGTTGTTGAAGTAGAAACCAAATTAGTTGGCGGTTGCTTATACTCGAAGCAAATTGATACCTCTACAAAAACACGTGATAAATTAACAACTCGTCCTTTTGAACATTTTCAAACTTCAAGAAACGAACTTACACAAAAATGAGAATCATTGAAGAATGAAACATTCGACAATCCTTGCATTTTTATGTGTAAAAGATTGAAGATCGTGTTCCGGCAATCCATCATCTAAGCAAAGGACAGTGAGCTAAACGCTAAGGTGCATTCACATGAGGCCAACTATTGCGCGCAGTAAGTGTCCTTCAGTTGCTGTCTCGGTATTGTCCTGATGTGAATAGCTTAAATAATATGATCTGGACAGTGATCAATGGTTGTTCCATCGGGATAGCTATTTGCCATTGCCCCGTCGTGTTCTATCTTCACGAGGTGGGCGTGGCCCTCTACTGCGGCGCAACAGTTAACCTCGTGTGAACACTGCTTTGAGCGCTGGACGTCACACGAAGCCAGTACCAGTCGAGAAGCTTGAGACTACTTGGAGGTTGAGAGCGGCCCCTGTTCGGAGCGGAGGACGTTCGTCGTCGTGGCGAGTCCACTCGTTTTGGTGCATGAGAATCATCCGAACACTAGAACAGAATTCAGCGAACGCAGGGGTAACCGAATGAACGTCGTTTTTATTTTTTATTGTATTCGTTTAATTTTCCATGGAATTCTTTGTCCAGACCTCGGCGAGTGGTGGCTGTGGTCAGTGAAATTTGGCGAAAGGGCTAGTAAGCAGATAAATTATAGATCGACGCTCTCTCCTGTGGTTTCACTAGCTGAAAAAGAAAGGTAGAATCATGAGAATTCATCACATTAAAGAAAAGCAAAGCAAATCTATTTATTAAAAACTAGCTGCATTTAGCAACCTGCTTGTTTGTCCAGAATGCTGACTTTTTCCGGTTGTTTAGGTAGAACGTGTATTAAAATTTATGGATGAATAAGGAATATGTGTATTAACATTTTTTCATATTATTTAATGAAACACGTGAAGTAAGTTGAAACAAATTACAGTTCTAGTAAATGAAAATGCAGTTAGTCTTAATCGGAATTCAGCGCATTATCTGCCGACGAAATTGAATGATTTCGGGACGATTTTCTAAGGAATAAAGAATGTATTGGGGTAAACAAACTCCTTTGATTATGCGTTTTAAAAGTGTATCATTTTAACGAAATTTATGGTGTAAAGGGCATATTTAATGTGTTATGTGGATTAATTCATCGAATTATTTTCAATTAATATGAAATCTACATGTCAACACTTTTAAAATTCTCAGTTTCTTACACATTCCTGTCGACAGTTGAAAAATAATTTTAAGAACTTTCTTTAACTTTATGTATTTAAAATTTGGTAATTCATACTGGCGATAAGAATCATTTGGTGAGAATGTACTTTTCCGTTAGCCGGGTGCAAGCTAAAAATCGTCAATTAATGTAGAATTCCGCCATATTTCTTTGGCGATTTTTTGCTTGCGCCCGGCTGACGGAAATGTATCGTGAGACTTAATATGAATTTATCGACAGAGACATTAGTTACCTTTTGCTATAAAAGTCTGCTGAAAGAAATTTATTCATGCGTTTTGACAAGTTAGCCATTTTAATCATAAACACTATAAGACAAACACATCCTTTTGTGATCGTAAACAACTACTCATTTCCTCGTATGCGTACAATAGTATGGCAATCGTCAAAAATTTCGAACTCGAGATTTTGACGAATTTCCAAGTTTTAGACTCTTGAGTTAAAAAAGAACACGTATTTGAAAAATGTCTGCGTGTCTGTGACAAAAACGCTTTGTGATATTTGGTATAAACAGCTGAAATTTGAAAAATGGTCTTTAAATTAAACTGGTCGATTTCTATCGAATTTCGAGTAAAATCTATTTATTGAAAGTCTCTCTGTATGGCTGTTATGTCTGTTCGAAAACAAATTAACTCGATAATTACAAAACAAAAAAAAGATATAATTTGTTATTCGAATATGAAATTCGGCGCATAGATTTAACATCTGTATCATCGACACCTGTCCAATTTTGAGCCAAACTGAAGACGGGATTGAACGTTTTTGGGATCCCTGTATACCCTGTATACCAGGGATGGCATGAAAAATTTGAAATGCAACTGATTGATTTCCTGTTTAGTTCAAAATGGATTAAAAAATTTACTGAAAGAAGGAAAAACTTGAGATTGATTAACAGAGAAAGATTAACAAGCAATGTAAGTAAAAATGCCAGTAAAGAAATTTTGGAAACTGGGATTCGATTCCGGACACATTGAACTGTTTGAAGAAGCTGGCTCATTCTATTTTGACCCTATTGTCATCTACCCATGCCTGCGAGTTATTATTTTCATATATAAATAACGTTAAAAACTTGCTTAGAAACCATTTGCCAGAAGACTCCACTTCAGCCAGCATTGTTCTAAAAGCAACATCTTACAATCCTACTTTCTACTAAAGTACATCCCACATTCTACTAAAAATAACATCTTACAATTCCTCTAAACTGCAAAAACAGAATAGTGCAAAATGTATTTTTTCCTAGTAAATAAAGAATTTTGAGTTGTTGGTATTCAGTTTATTATTTTTCTATTAATCACAAGTCAAAATTATTTGATGACACGAGTATACTTCATTAATCATTTCTTTGGGGGGGGATAGCAAGTTGATCCATAAAGGTTCGCACACCCCTGGTATACACCCTCAGAAAAATGCAAACGCGGTGTCTCTAAAACACAATGATTTAAATATATCAAATTTGATATGGGATTTTCTGTCTACAAGTGCAATTTGGTGTCAAATTTTGATTTCAATTGGTTGAGAAAAATGTCTCTGAAGTGCGAATTCGATTTTTGGATACTATTACGTATACAGAAGATTAATCGCCAATAATGACAAGATAGACTCAGCAAAATTTCATGCAAAAAGTTAATATTTCGTAACTGTTGCAAGCCAGCGCCATGCGAGGCGTTCTCTGGTATGACAAGTTTATTAGAGAGTATGCGAGAGAATTTTGGGGAGACCACTCTAGCTGGTTTCTTTTGTAATGATAAACAAATTAAATATGATAGAAATTATCTTTTCTTATTTCATTATCCATCCTTTACAAAGAACTTTAAATAAAATTATGCGCAACTTCTGTCAAAAATAAATTAGAATATCAGAAAATAATATTGAGTGAAATAAGAAATATGGTTGACAAAAAGTATCTAAAAAAGTAGCTAAATAATCGATGTGTGAAATCTGCAATAATTTCTACAACTTAAAAGGCAGATAATATTTTAGAGATAAAAAGTTAAAACTAGATGAGATGAATTGCCATAAATTTATTAAAATTTAAAAAAAAAAGAAAAAGACAAACCTGGATCACATATAACTAAATCTTTCTGGCTTTTGCCAATCAGGGAAGACTCTTTAAGTCGTTTAGACAGAAGAATGGGAGGGCCTTTTGGTTGGACGCCATCTGTGGGACAAAAGAAGAGAAGAAACACAAAATACATGATTCGTTTTCTAGAGAATCAAAACACAAGAAACATTCAAAATTTGATCTAAAGAAAATTCATATTCATGAGGATAAAAGAGTGAGAACAAAAAATCAAAATTATACTTTGAATACATTGATATCTTGCAGAGACATTTCGTGGGACAAGATTTCTTATTTGGTTACCTGATTTAAACGCGCAATTTCAAAGTTAATAGTTCAGTAAGGTATAAAGAATAAAAGCTCACTATAGCTTCTATGTTTATATGAACACTTTCTTTAAAGTAGCTGTACCTCAAGTTTTTGATTCTAATTTTATTAATTCATTAATTTGTTCAATGAAAATTCTTAATTTATGTTTTGAGAATTTGGGGTATAATGTTTTCCCTTTTTTCTCACTTGGTATTTAGCCTTCCAGCCAGATGGAAGGTCACTCGTTTTCCTACATATCATTAAGTGCATACGGACCACCAAATGTGACCTGTTTCAATAGTAGAGTCATTGTGCCTGGTCTAGGTGAAGGGACACAGATGCATGTCTTGTCGTTTCAAATACATTCCTCTTGTATTCAAGGAAGAAAACATTCAAATGTTAAATTTTCTATTATGAAGATACTCTTCAAATCTTCAAGAAACGATCAATCACTAGCAACCGTTATCATTAAGTGCCGAACCCAGGTGCACTTCAGTCAATGTTAGCTATGAATAGATTACTAATAACATGTGTTCGAGAGGGGTCAGCTACTAAGGTGGATTCTTAACAGATACACCCCAGATCGAGTGATAACCATCGAGGAAGAATTGTCGAGCAGCTATTGGTGATAGGGAACTCAAGTTCATCCATGAGAAAATTGGAGGCGGATATCTGATGGAAATAAAATGTGGTCTTTTTGTTCATTTTTAGTCAGAGAGGCTTCGAATTGGAATTCGGTGAGACGTAGGTGTCCGAAGAAGTTTGTTCTGATTTTTTTTTTTTTGAAAAGCTTCGTGTGATTCTGTTTTCTGTGTTTGGGTGCACTCGATAAAGATCAATGGATTTCTGGAGCGGCCCCTGGAATAAAAGTTTAGAGATAATATCCTGCTATCATTTTTTGTGACTTATTCTCCGATTTGATGGAGAAACTATTTCGTGATTTAACTTTCAACTGTTACTAGAATTTTGTAATAGTAACTATCTAGATGAGGATAAGTTTTTTTTTGTACATATATAATGTTGTATATAAAAGATTTGTTTTATTACGCTACTCTCTTGTTTGAGCGGTCTGGATCGAGATATTACGGTGGGACGAATTAAAACAGCGACGATTCCCAAAATATTTTTGTTTTCTTTAATAATTAATATTTTTCAACGAAGGAGCTTGTTTTCGCCTTCCTTTAAATTTAATAATGAATTTCAATGTTGCTATCAACAAAATAATAAGAATTAGTAATAATAATCGAGTTTTTTCCAGTTATTTCCGTTATCCTGAGAAATATGATAAATAGAAAAGGCTTGTTTTAAACTTTTCAATACACAAAGTAATTACATAGGATATAAAACTGACCATTAAAATTAATGCAGAGGCTCAGAATTCCAAAGTATTTTTACTTCCGAAAGTAAGAAGCATACAAATAATAAGTATTATCATCGTCATCATATTTGAATTCTTGATTTTGTTGAATCTCTATGTTCCACAGTTCTTTGAGTCCAAAAACACGCATTTTTGTATCACCATCTATCTGAGTGTTGCTGAGTTTTTGTCTGTGAATATGTCAAAAATATTTGAGTTAAATTTGGTATGTGATCGTTGCATCAGAAATATAGATTTAAATCAAATTTTGTAACCCATCTGTTCGCAAGACGTAGGTTGAAGTGGTAAGTGCAAAGGGTGAGTAAAAGTTGGTATGGAGTTGAATCTAAAATGCAAATCCGTATCAAACTTTGAATCAAATAGAACTCTACATTCAAATGCGTGTAAAGTCGGAAATTTAAAAACACACTAACCTATATATTGAAGTTTAGTATGTGGACTTAGCACTAAAATTATTGATGGGTGTCACATTTCTATTTGACAAAAGGTCTTTAAAATGCATAATCGGTTTTCTTCGGTATACTAAGAAGCCCAGAGCTCTATTGAGGGGGACTATGAAAATAAAAATCTGAGTACTTTTTTCTGAGTACCGTTTTCAGTTTTGCTGAGAGTCTACACTTTTTATAGGCTGACGGGGGAGTGGTGGAAGATTGGAAGCTTAGCTTGGATATATTAAAATCCCGTTTTAGAATAACACTAGGGTCATTTTGGGACGAATTTTGAAACGCTGTTAGATGACTAGGTGGACACCTGAGCTGGAACGCTGTCTCCAAAATTCCGCACCATACCAGCAAGAGGACGTTTGGCTCCGGGAGATTTAGCGTACACCAGACCCGCTTACACGACAATTCTTTAGTGACATCGGGTTTCGAATCTGAGAACCCCCAGCTTCCGAAGCCAAGACCTTGCCACCAGGCCTCCATGACCCATACTGAAAAATTACACTTTTACAAGGAAATGTGCAATAAATCTATGGAGAGAACTTTAGGGTATTTATTGAAAAATATTTTATAGTTCTTTGCATCCTTTTTAATGGTCATGCTTGACTGTCATAGAGCTCGTGTCGGTTGCGTTCTGCTTACCTGGTGTCTTGCCGTCCATCCAGTGCAGGCCCTTCCCGATCTCCAAAGGCACCGTCCACGATTCTGGGTCGGGGGAGCGAACGCCCGTCACCTCCTCGGGGGACTTGACGGTGGTGAGGGGCACCTTCGCAGGGGCTTTCATCACGGGGGCTGCGAAAGAAAAGGAAACGGAGCTCTCTCAGAAGGGATCAAAAATCACGCGTTCGGGAACAAATACAAAGAAAGTAGGTGAGGAAAAATATCCCTCATCGAGGTTTCCTCCTCCATACAGCTTTCTACAGATGAGTAAGACTCATAATAAACTATTGCACTTTCATTACTATGTGCTTTTATCTAAGTGACAATTTAACAATAGTTATCATTACTATGTGCTTTTATCTACTGTAAATGGCAGTTTAAAACAGTTATCATTACCATGCTCTTTCTGTTTTCGGTAAGTGGCGACTTAACAATACTTGTCATCACTATTCGCTTTTAACTTAAATTCGCTTTAAATTTTACCTTTAAATTACATCAGTTTTATTTTTGTTCTATTTTCTTTCATATGTTATTAATTCACTAGAAAATTTAATGCACATGGTTATGAAATAAGGAAAGTTGCACATTGTTCTTTGCTCGGCAACATTACATCTTTAAATTATTCTACCCCAATAATAATAATAATAAACTTTTTTTTTTTTGAAATTTTAATGCATAGTTTTGAAAATTATTGCTATATTCTAATATTTTATAGTTCTTATGTTAAAAGTCGAAAGATTTATACTTTAAAAGGTTTAATCTTCAGAAACGCTATAGTATGGTTATATATTCAAATCAAGCTCACATACTTGGACAGGATATAGTTTTAAATGCAATTAACCAATATTCTATGGATACACATTTATATTTGAAACGAAAATTATTTAATTTCATGAAAATTTTACACTATTTTATGTTGCATATAAACACGGATTATACTATTGTAGATGAAATCACTGATAGTGCTTTGTGATTTGCTAAGTAGACTTTCTATTGACTTTAGTTTTCTTTTAGTTTTTCTTATATGTAGCTTTTCTATAATTTTATTGAACTGTAAAACAATATCTAAACCACTTTTACTCTATTCGTTCTAAGTCCCTCCCCCTCCGGGGGCACCTCGAGATGAGGATGAGATGCTTCCAGCAAGGTGGTTGGATCACGCCGTCCTGAAGGTTACACCAATAGGTGGATATTAGGTTCTTCCCATCAATGACGGGACGTACTTGCTATGGGAAGGGTTGTATTGTGGTCGATGATGGCCCTTAGAACTCAACTGCAGTTCCTGACAGTGTTGATGTTGCGGCGGTCCTTTAATTCAGTTTTATGGCTTAAATTCGTGTGCCTTCGGATGGATCGAGGAGTATAGTATGGTTTATCCGATCTAAATTCAAAGAATAAAATGACGGATATGTCGAAAAATAGAAGCGGCTGACTGGACAAGTACATGACAGCTGGGCCCTAATTGTTGGGTCAATAGGGCCACCGCAATGTTAATAATTAATCTAAGAGGTTTAAAAGTCTATTACACGACAAGAGGTAACAATTTTAATATATAATCTATACCGGATCTGGAGATAATTAGAGTTTTTTACTTTTTCGTATACGGAAAGGAAATAATGTAAGCATTAAAAATCTAACTTTATATTTTGACGAATTTCTACGTTGCAAACCTCCTTGAACTAGAAAAACAAATTTTTGGATTAAAGTTCATCCATTGCTCTCTATGTGTACATAATTCAAAAACACTTTAAGTTAGACGGATGAAATTTCGTTAAGTGGTCCTTACATTAAATTTGTAGATTTCAGTTAAATTTTGAACGGAATCTATTGAAAGGTAGTTTATCTGTCTGCTTGTCCTATTGTACTTGGAAACGATAGCTACAAAATATAAAGAGTTTGCAGGATAAAATTTGGTACATAATTTAAGAATTTTAAATGCACATCATTATAAATTTTGAACTACATACAACAGGTTGACTACCTGTCGATATGCGTGCATATAATGCAATAAATGCCTCAAAAATATAGCAGCATAGTTACATTAAATATAATATGTCAGTAGAGTTGTTACTGATATTGTACCGATTAGCTAAATTTTTATTTCAGGTTCTTAAAAAGGAAAGTGCTAAAAATTCCTATTCAATTTCTTCATCATACTATGACGTATAAATAGCGGAATAATCAGGTCTGTAAATAGAAATTTAAGCAATCTTGCCGTTCAAAACTTGCTCAATATCCAAAATTTTATTCAAAAGGAAGGGACAACGTTTTTATCGGGGAACATGCGATAACGTTTCGGAGGGGATGGGGCAATCTCACTGGTAGAAGTTTGTTCACTAATATTGGAATATTCAGAACTCAAATTAATCACAACGGATAATCAACAGACATTATTAAGATCTTTAATAGTGCAATACCAAATTTTTACTATTATTAATATTCTTAAAATTATTTTACTAAAATACTAATATTAAGTGTTAATTTTTGAGAAAATGTAATATAAATTCTAATGCGAATCCACAGCCTGAAGTTCAATAGAAACGAACGTCACTTCGTTCCGTGACACGTGGATTCTGGAGAGAGAGAGAACGGATACTCACTGTGCTCCCCGTTCATCTTGGCCTCCTCTTTCATTTTCTGTAGGACGGAATAATCGTCTCCGTTCACCATCTTCCCAGCATCATCGGAGGCGAACCCGTTCACGAGGGTCTCCTCACCCTTGGCCTCCTCCTCCTTGGCGGCGTCCGGCTTCATCCACACTTTGCCCTCCTCTGCCGCCGGGGCCTGGGGCCTCTGGACGGCCCTTGGCTTCATTCCAATCGGCGAGGACTTCTCAGCGCCTGCGAGAGAGATCGGAATGTATGCCGAATCGATGGGGAGCAATATGGGTCGGGATGGAATGTAATGGGTTCGGCTCTAATCCTATTAAACCCGCGGGACGTGCCCGACCTTCCCGGAAAGTCCGGGAAAAGAAAAGTTTCGAACGAGTCAAATTCACTTATATAAA
This sequence comes from Argiope argentata, assembly GCA_026289955.1. NCBI lineage: Eukaryota > Metazoa > Arthropoda > Arachnida > Araneae > Araneidae > Argiope > Argiope argentata. The sequence continues at coordinate 1,226,087 of JAOUZG010039747.1, read as the reverse complement.
CAAAGTGTTTTAGCTCGAGACGCAGCGAACTTAAGGGAAAGATTCGGGATTAAGAAGAATGTCTCGAGGGAGGATTTCCAGCAAGTCAAAGTGCTCATCCTTTAGATAAAAGGAGGGTGGGTTTGAGAAGTAAAGGAAATATAAAGATCCCTATGGTTTTTGTATTTCACTGTCTTCGAATGAGAGAAGATCAAGACTGATCTCTGATGCCTTCAGCAGATTTAATTTGCATGATTTGAAGGCGAAAAATAAAAATGAAGAAGGAGAATTGATATATGTGAACGGAAATGCAAGCGATAATTATGTCCGTGCACATTTAGAAGCAACACTAGGGTTATTTAGGAACAGCCCATGTAGTTTTTGAAACTTTCCAGAGGTGAGGACGATACCTGAATTGAAACCCTCCTCTAAGCTTCCGCACCATACCAGCAAGATGATATTTGCCTCGCGTAAAGCTTTAATGTGCCGCAAGTTCACACGCAGAAAGGACCTTTAATGGAATAAAACTTGGAATTAACCAGTTCTGAAACCGAGTCTTTATCAGTAGATTTCCGCGCCTTGAAGCAGATTAACCCCTTAATTTCTATGATAATATAAAGGGTATTTGAAATACTGACGCTTTTCTAAATGATTTTTTTATTTGAAATTACTTAATACTACACTTAATTGCAGATTTAAAATTCAAAATGCAGTAATGTACGACTCACACTCATCATTGTATACGAAGGGGTTAACAGATCACTACTATACCAACTTATCATCAGGAATGGATGAATCCATGGCGTATTCGATTATTTGCATTAGTATCGAATGACGCATTAACGATTTATTTCAAATATGTATGAAGGATTAATCACAAAGAACCATATAAAGCTCTCTTTTATTTCATTTTAAAATTACAGCACTTCATCAACGAAAGAATCAAAAAGTAGAGCTGATTTTCCTGGGGGCGGATGGATGGAATGAGATGATGTTCCTGTCTCTCTGAAACTAGAATTACTATGGTCTCCCCATCTGGCACTTTAAGCATAAGATTTATCTTAATTCAATCCTCCGGGGGGGCACCACAGATGTGGGAACGAGAAGCTTCCGGTATGATAGCTGATCCGTGCCACCTTGGTAGGACATAAGGGGAGGGATCATACCGATGACGAGAAAGTGCCTCCCATGTGAAGACTTATACCATGATGGCCCTTAGGTTTCAATTATAATTTCAGCCTATACTGCCATGGCATCCCGATTATTCGATATTCTCATACATTTTTGGGGAATCCAACGTACTGGCACAGGAGTAGAGCATCTTCCCTGTGATCTGGGTGTCCAGGGTTCAAGAGGGAGGTGTTCTATCTGGATTTGTCTTAATAGTTAGCTTAATAAGACAAAACCAATTTCCATTTTAATTTCAAACAGCTCTCTGTTTCCGGCTTTCTTTATTCAATATCAAAAATTCCTACCAAATTTTCCTCAATAAATGTCAGACGTCGTACAACAGTCACCGGAGTGTATAGAACAGGAGTGTATTTCAACATATCTTCCACTTCATGCTCATTTAGTTGTTTAAATAATCAAGAGGTTATAGTTGCAGGGGCATGAAGCTGTAAGGTGTGTGAATATGCACCCTGTAAAAAGGGGCTGTGAAAGCGATTGCGATGAGTAGCAAAAGTCATATTCTTTGCCCTAGTTGGCGCCACTTAAAAACAAAAGACACACCCTCGGCTTATAATCGTTGACTGCATAAGCGGGCTTATCCGTGGCAATTGCCATTAGAAACAACAATAAAAAATTAGAAGCCATTAGCCATTAGAAACGAGTAGCTGTTTATGGTTCATTTAATGAATATAATCATGAAGCATAATCTAGGAGTGATAATATGAAGCATAATAATCATGAAGCATAATTTAGGCGAAAATATACTGCAGTAATGCAGTATATTTTTTCTTTCTTTAAATCATTTTCGAAGGCAAGGGCGGCTTGATAGCAGAATTTCGGGATTAAAAGGTAACAAATTCTAAAGTATTTCTTTATGTCAATTTCGGAAAACCATGACACGCATTAAATCTGTAGTGGGTCAAGTATCTTTATTTTGGTCTAAAAGACAGAATATTCTCACATTAGGGCAATATGACACATTAAAGTTCCGCTCCATAAAGCCACACGAAGGCTATTTTTCGGATAGACTTTGTCATTTTGAAAAGCGGGCGATACTTGAACTTATAACGTAACTTTAGAACCTCATCATAGGAAGAGAGATTGATATTGCATGATTTGATGTGCTCTGAGATGGTTCGCCAAGCGGATCTTTAATGCTACAAAGTGAATAACCTGCATCCTTGTGGACTCAAAAATGAGGAGATTTTATCCATCATGGTGACCCTAGTCTCCTATCAGAAATACAAAAGCCGCCCCCTGCAGCCTTTCTTGAAATTTTGAAGTCCGGCCAAACTGATGTCAAAAAGCTTGAGCCAGATAAATTCCACATTCGTGTATTTTGCGCTCTTCGTTGGCTGGATTCCCTGATTTCTCAAATAATAGATTTCTATTGGTCCGTAACTTGAAACAATTTTTTCAAAGAAGCGACAGAAGCAGCTTATTTCTTAAACTATAACAGGAATGGATCCACATTTTATGTATATAAAAAATAATTTGCAAAAAAGTTTTGTTCAAGGAAAAAGGTTGTTTTTGTGAATATTCATCCGTAAAACATATTCACGTGCCTTTATTTTGAAATTCATAAGCTCAAGTAATCATTTACTGGTACAAGTTTTAAAAATATTTTGACTGATGAAAAGATATTTTCTTGAAAGTTTCAGATTTTTTTTTTATTTCATGTAATTAATAAAGTCTAAATTGACTAAAATTTAGGTAAGTTTATTAATTTAAAGAAATGGAATATAAAGTTACGAAAAACAATAAGATTCAAGATATTAAAATATTCTGGATGATAATATATTAGCAAAAGAGATTTTTTTAAAAAAATCTTCCTTTTATATTTTATAACAACAGCACAATTTTATTGATAAAGTCCTGAAAGGACTGGATAAAGTCATGTAGGGGTCATTTAAGAGGAAGGCTGTTTTTAAGAGGAAGAAAACGATTGAGTTTGAAAAATAATTACATTTTAAAATTTTGACAAATAAGTTTTTAAACACGATTGTCGAAATTTAGTTTATTTTAGTTATATTAACGCCCTGTTTCAAAGCAACACTAGGGCTTTTTGAGACAGAACTCGTAATTTTGAACCGCGGTCAGATGACAAGGATGACACCTGAGCTTGCATACCCTTTCCGCACCATAACAGTGAGGTGGGCCCTGATGGATTTAACGTGCCTGACCCCCTTACGAGAGGGTTCTTCAGTGAAATCGGGTCTCGAACTTCAAACCCTACGGCTCACGTGTCTAGACCTTACCACCACGCCACCGCATCCTCTAAGATTGTCAAAGTCAATGTTTCAAATGCAATTTTAAAAAAATTTAAATTAAAAAATTATTTAAAATAAAACTGCAAAGAATTACGAAACTTTATTAGATACAATCCCAATGTTAAAAAAAAATTCTTCTCGTGCTTTTGGCTTATCAGTTATTTAAATAGAGGATGAAAAAAGTGGCGATCTCCAAGAGATTGAAAAATACTAAAAAAAATCAAGAAAACAATTTTCTGAAATTAAAAAGACAATCGATTTTTCAGTATAATATGTTCATTTGTGAATCTAATGAAGGCACGAAAATCAAATTGATAAATTTCAAAAGAAATTAAAAATATAAAAATCCAAATAAAAATATAAAAAAAAATAAAAAAAAAATGTTCAGAAATTCAAAAGGCATTTGATTTTTAATCGAATAAGCTCCTTTGCAAATCAAATAACTCTAAAAATATCGAAACTCTAAAGTTTCGATGTTTCTAGGTCATTTCTTATTTTGCCGATTGATTGGTCCTGCGTTTGAGGCAGATTTTACTTAAGGACAATACACTACAATTATCTGGATTGTCAAGTACTCCAAATATCTTTCGATGCAGTGAAACTTTCCGACGATTTCATTCCGCGGACAATTTTCAATTAATAAACGTGAGAATTGCCTATGCTTACAAAGACAATTCTGGACCTCATCATCCAAACACTGGGGACAAAAGCATACTCTGAGAAAAGCAGTGGCACGTTAATCATGCGCAGATCTATTTTTCCAAAAGTTCCTTACAGACTGAGGAATAACGATAAATAAAAGCTGACCACTCGTGTAACTTTTCTATGCCTTCTTGAATTCAATGAAACATCCAATTAAACTGAACTAACTAATAAAATAATTACAAAAAAAAAGCATCACCATGAAACACCTTTTGGAATATAAAAATACGTCATATTATAAGGGTGCCTGTTTTTTCAAATTGATTGTTAACGTTCTAATGATGCCCAAAACAACAACAACAACAACAACAACAACAAAAAGATGATGGAGTTTATTTCTTGTCTCCTCCCCGAGAATTCGAAAAGTGAGCACATATTGTTTAACAACGGATTGTAAAACCATCTAGCTTTTGCGCATGCGTTTGGATGGGTTTAATTAATCAAAATAGGAGTGAGAGGAAAGATGAAAGAAGAAGGTATTTGCATTTAAAAATAAAGTAAACTCAATGGGGGAAATCGAAGGTCAAAGGTGAATACCGGAAATGCATTCATCGTTCCGCGTCTCGCCCCTTTATGAGATGGAATCGTCGAAAAGTGATCGTCTCAGAATCCGTCGATGATCAATACATTTTATGATAGTAAACATAAATATCACATTAAGAAATTTCATGAATGCATATTAATTATGCTTGTTAATAATTAATTAAAACTTGAAATGTTGTTCGAAGAGTGTAGGGAAAAGGAAAAAGCCAATAGATAAGGAGCCTTCAATAAATTTGATTATCGAAATTTCTGACTTAATATACTGAAGAGTATAAGGAGAGACATGAATACTATACGAAGGCACATACTAAAAATTTTATTCAAACCCTAAGCGAATCACGAATTTATTTGCAACTGAAGACTCATTGCTATATTTCAAAACAATAAAGCATTCATTAAGAAAATTAAAATAAAATTAAAATTGCGTACTAGCATTGAAGTGAACTGCATTTTGATCTCTGGGGTTGGGGTTACGTAATTTTTTTTTAATATCAAAAACAATATAAAAAAATTCTAAGTCAATCCCTACTTAGATCAACAAAGAAAACTTTTATTTTAGTCACTTTTTATTAAATAATTGCAATTAATGTAAATAATTTATCAAAAAATGATAGATTTTTCAAGAATGGAGCTCGTATTCTTCATCTTCACGAGAAAAAAAAATGAAATCTCGCATTTTACCGATCGAGCTACTACCTGATAATTTCAATCATCATTACAGACTGCTAAAATTTATTTAAAGTATTAAAAATAATTAAATTTAATGAATGAATTAATATTTGAAAAAACTATATTAACATCGATATCATCCATTACAAGTTTAAAAAATGGATTTAAACTTGAGTGGATGAATAAGAAGTATTATAATAAGGATTGAAAATTTGAACAAGGTATATACATATAAGGAGAGTGTGAACTAATTGTAGAAATTGAAAAAGCAAAGAAAGACTCTCCTAAAGAAATTTATTTTTCAGTTTTCTTAATTTTTATTAAAGAGAGATGCACTTTCCTTTAAGTGTGAATGATTCTATACCATCTATTCAGTTTGCATTAAATCATCCAACAGTCCATGGATGTTTATAGATTATCCATAACCTTTATAGTGATCTTATAATTTCTATAAATCTAAATTTTATATTATAATTTAATGATAATTACATTAATTATGAACATAATGGAAGTAATAATTTAGACGCATGTATCACAAACGGGCACTAATTACAGTTCCGCTGACGGTATTACTTGCGACGTCAGATTTCTTAGGCCAACTAATCTTCAAAGATATGATTTCAAATTCCGAAGGCTACATTTGATAACAAAATAAAAACAAAAAGTTAATAATGAAGTGACTTTAAATTAACGAGTGTACTTACTAACCTTTTCAATACCAATTGTTTCTTTTCCAAAATTAAGATAATATAGGGTTCTGATGGGTCAAAAAGTGTAAATAGCGATATTCTGCTAAAATAAAAACAAGGGTTAACTATAGGGGCAATTTTTAGGTGGTTCATATGTATTCCAGTCGTCGTTTTTAATAAGATCCATGTATTCCATTGGATTGAGATAATCAGATAATACATTTAAAATTGGAGTCTCTAGCTTTTATAATATATTAAAACGATTTTAGTTCAAAAAAATTCTTATCAATTAAATATTTAACATTACTCATGACATTTCTATGTATGATACATAGCAAAACTATTTTTGCAGAGTAAAACTTTACTCATGACACATACAGTTTTCGTTCGGGTTTCTTTATTACTAGGATGTAGTTAAACATTTTCTAGCATATGAATGCAATCACAGAAAACTATTGGGACATGCACTTGAATAAATTACCCACTCAATTATCCTTTTGGATGATCTTTTAAAAAAATCAGTGGGACATGTATGTCCGGTGGAGTCCAAAGGGTTAAAAAATATTTTAAAAAAAATAATCTTTACAGATGAATAAAGTTTCATTGCTTCAAATGGTTCCCCAACTACATGAAACAATGATTTAAAACTAAAGAAAATCCTCTATTAACGCGTATATTCTAGATCTCTCATGCGGTCACTGAATAATCTGGTTTTAAGAATCTCTGACCTCTTCTGAAATAATTTCTAATCCGGGACTCATTCCCATGCCGTGACCATAAGTAATTTTATGGTGAGAGAATCGAGAGGTTATTAAATCACGCTCTCATTCGTTGAGAACCAACCCAAAAGGGTTTAATCATTCCCTCTTCAAAGAGGACTGGTGAGAAAGAACAAAAGGATGTACTCACTCTGCTTGTGGGCCTTCTTCCTGCCGGACAGGTCACCGTGTCCGTGAACGGGCAGGTCCCTGGGTGCTTTGGGCCGGGTCCTCTTGGGCGACTTGTGCTCGCTCTTCACTGGAATCACGGGTTCCGCCGACTTGGGTCGCACTGGAAGAGGGAGGAGGGGGTGAGCGCGTGCACCTTTTTCTGCACCGGCACAATGGGCGAGGGGAAGCGAAACAGAACTAATTGTCGGGGCGCGTGTGATTTATACTGAAATAGAACAGAACGCTTTGGTGGATGCTCGCGTTCGTTTGTTTGTTGACCTAAAATCCGCCACTCCTAAACATGCCACTTTTTTCTCTCCCGGGGAGGAGGAGGGGGGGGATGGATGATATGAAAAAAGGGAAGCGAAGTTGCTAAAATTGATACAGGAAAATGGTTCAAGGATAGGTTTTTTTTAAGGTTAAAGTAGCATGCGGCAGGATGTAAACAGAAAACTTGCTTTCATATGCGAACATATTGTGTTGTTTACATCATGAATCTTTTAAAAATCCTCAAGGATTTTGGACTAAAATGATTGGATTCTATTTTTTTAAATTTCAGTATAAGATTAGATTGGAGAATGGAGAGGGAACTCATTAAAAGAAGTCAAATTTAAAATGATATATAAAATAAATAAATCCAGAAGCAATGAAATACTGATTTATTTAAGGAGAAGTGGACTGACTCTATGAGACACTTTGGGGAATTATTCAATCAGGGTTATGAAATTTTTATGAATATGCATCAAAATAAAAATACGTCAAATTTTAAAAAAAACATTTTAAAACGGAGTGCATTATTTCTACAAAATTTAAAAAATATTTAATTTTTTAAAATTTTAAAATATTACATGCATTTCATTTTCTATTTTTGTTTTATCACCCATTGTAAATTAATTTGGAACAAAACTACTTGTGATTTCGTAATTCCAATTAAATATTAATTTTTTAAGAAATATTTCAATGTCCATTTACTGTAATCTGAACTAAAATTGTCTTTCAACTATCTAAAAAAACACAACAAAAACACACAAAATAATAACAGTATCATTTTGAAAATTGTCATTAGGATGTACGGATTGGTTATAATTGAATTCCCTCCATAAACAGCCTCCTACAACGCAAACGGATTGCAACGGAATTTGATATATCGATTACAAGCGAGATGCATTCACGGAATTTTGAGGGGAAAAAATCCAAAATGACCACTAGAGGGCGCCTTTTCTAGAAAAACATTAAGGGGGAAAAACTGCCTCTGAAAATTAGTTTTCATTAATTTTTCTTCTTCTTTATTTGAGGATCAAACTTTTGAATTATTGGAAAAATTTCATCTCGGTATCGAAATTTAAATTTAAACCTTGTTTGTTTCATTAAAGTAAGGAGGGCACACAAAAAGTTTCATTCAAAAAAACATTTATCAAAAAGAGTTCTTAAGAAAATTATTCTTTTTAGAAAGATTTCCCCTTTTATTTCTACACATGACTCCTTTCACATTTCTGGTTGTCACTTGGATTTACTTTTAAAATGATTTGGAAATCTCTTATATATCGATATGCAAGTGTAGAGTTCATATGCTTATGACTAAAATATCAAAATGTCGTTTGTCAATTTTTTCAAAACATTTTATTGAGGCAAAGCATTGGCATAAATAGCAACATTTTTTCTGAAGTTTTTGCATTTTATTACAAAATGCCTATTGGTTCCAAAAGTCACATAAAAACTTCGTTTGTTTTGCCGAACGTGTTTTTTGACATACAACCTTTTGATGTTGGAGCTGCTGTATACTCTGCCATGAAAAGGATTCAAGTTAAAATTACAATAAACAAACGTTCTCCGAATGGGAAAGAGGTATAAGAAAGAAAAACTCACCTGTCGTTTTCTCGACCTGAGATTTCTTTTTCGTTGATCCTTCGCGGGTTTTTGGATAATCTATGTGATCTCTGAAAATCAAAAGATGATCCAAATGAACAGCTTTAAACAACACTCTAGCAGGGAATTTCTGAACATTTCTGAGAGTTTTCTTAAATTTTATGTTACTTTTTTAAAATCAAATATATATCTTTTTGAATTTTAAAAGAAGTGAATTGTAATAAAAGTAATCCTTTATGAAATAAGTTTTTTAGATTTAAAATAAATTATTACTTCAGACAATTAATTTAATTTTTAATCTGTAAATTGAAAAAGACCATATTTTGAATAAAAAGTTTCTTTTTTCAGCTATCGATTTCATTTTTTCTGGTTTTGAAGTTTTACATCCTTTGATACATCCAAAATTTGTTAAAATGATAAAAGAAAATTCAACAATAAAACCTTACGAGCATATAAAGAAAATTATCATTTTCGTGATACCTTCTTTTAATAAGATATTTTAATTTACTTTTTAAACAAAAATATATTTCCAAGATTTGTCAGTTTCTAAAATTTAAAATTCTTTCAAGAAATTTCAAAAATTAAAGGAGCCTATCCTTTTAAAATTGAACCCTGATTTAAGATAAGGGAGATAATTGAAAATACACCAATTGTTTAATCAAAAATATTTAAGTCTTTGTCTAATTAGAAGATTAACATTGATAATAATAAATACATTAGTAACCATGATAATAATAAAACAGGAAAAGAATGTTATAACCGCGAAAAGTTTTTTTTATTTCCTTTTCCTCATACAATAAATATTTTTCTATTATATTATTTTTGTTATAATTGATCTAATTCGAGGTCATGTGATACACTTCAAAATGCGCCAGCCAATCCCATCTTGGAATTTATTGTACTAAGAAAAAAGGCTAGAGGCCACTGCAGAGCGCATGATAATATACAGTTCAATTTGTTGATATTTATGTGCATGATTATTTTTGTTACATGAAATGATTTCATTATTTGGAAAAAGTGTTTTGCTCAGTTTTTTATTAATGCAAATTGATAAACTAGAAAAATTATAACCGAAATAACTCAAGATAAGCACAAAATATTTTTCAATTGCGTTTTCGTGAAAAAATATCAATAAATCATATTTTTTTCAAAAGATATTTTGCACAAAAACATTTTAAAAACACATTTGAAATTATTACAAACGAATCAGTGACATTTTAAGAAGAATACTTATAATACTTATTTTGAGTTAAAGTAGAAGTTATAATTTTAAGGATTAAGCCTATTAAATTCAGTGCATATTTTTCTTTTTTTTCAGCAATTTTTATCATTAAGGGATTTCTATCATGTTGACATAGAAAAATAGCTATTTTGCGACCAATATACTTCTGATGTTGTTGTTACTAATGATACTTCCTTTGTAAAAGCACGCTGATGACCGCCAGCGATTTTAAGCCGAATGAGCGTCTCTTGTTTTAGAAGTTGCGCCAACCAGGGCCAAGATTAAGACTTAGCTACACGCTCATCACATTCACTTGCACAGCCTCTTTTCACAGAGGATGCATTCACACACCTCACAGTAACTACACAAAAGAACAACCATGCCCTAACCGGGACTCGAACCTGGGAAGCCCAGATCACTAGCAAGACGCGTTATCTCTGTGCCAGGAAGCTGGCTCAATATATTAATTTAAGATGTGTTGGCATTTAAAATTATATTTTAAATGTAAATAAATGGTACCATTTCCCATAGTACAAGAAAGGAGTATCATGTGATCGTTCAATCAGAGCTGGTTTTATCCAATTCAAATACGCGCGACGCATGCACACATTTGGTCATTACATACATTCACGATTTATCATCACCTGCAAAAGAGGTTTAATTTTGGACAACTTTCGTCAAATCTTGTGAAATACTTGAACATTATTTTGCCATGACTTCTCAAATGCTTAAGTCAGCATACAGCGGTAAAGCAATGCATCGAATTAGAGTTTATGAGGATATCCATAGTTCGACAACGATCGATAAAGTATCGACGATGATGAGAGGTTAGTGCTGCCATCCACAACGAATGCAAAAATAGCCACTGTCAAAGGTATTGGAAAAAAATATCTTTTAAAATCTTGTTTTCTAGAATGCAGAATTTGTCGCTTGAAATACTTGCATGATTCCAAAAGAAGTCTGTGATAAGGTCTTAGAAAATCAAGCTGTGGGCGTTTTATGATGATTATACACCTATTTACAATACATTCTTGGATTACTGAAATTGCTTGCCAAAACGTCACATTCTGGGATTTTTACAATCAGTTTATTACCTTGATCTAGCACCATGAGATATTTTAAATTTTACCTTGAATGAAGAATTTACTTAAGGACAACTATTCTTCAGCTGACAAAATGGAGCAGTGGTGGAAACACTTAAAAATGTGATAAAGGGGGGGCAAAAAATTAAAATTGATAAGAAAGGGAAACGTTATATTATTAAAAGTTAAATGAGATTTACTTAAAAAGCAATCAATTTTAGTTGTATTTCTTTTAAAGAAGTGCATAAGATATTTATTAAAACAAAACTCAAATAGAGAATTTTAATTCTACCCAACACATGTCTAAGAGACTGTAATTTAACACTAAATTCACTCACAAGATAAGCTGTTATCATCTAATTAATATGCAATTATGCTAGTTTAACACACTTACCAATAACAGAAATACATAATCAAAAAGTTTTTCTAATGATAAAAGCAAGCATTCCTTCTTCCAAAGCAACTAAAACTACAACAAATAACATAGCGCTTCATCTACCAAAAAAACTAGAGGATTAAACGTCTAAGATTCTAGCTACACCACAACCAATTTATTATTGAGAATAGAGGGAAAACATGAATTCATGTCTTTTAAATGGAGTAGGGAATTATTTTAACCTTGAAATAGCAATTTTTCTAGAACATTAATGCAGAGTGATTCAAAATGCAACATATAAATTGTTTGGAAAGGTAGAAAGCTCAGAAATAATTGAGAATTGCATAGAAATGCATGGTACTGAACGAAAAACCATATTTTTGCCCTTTTGCAATTAATGGCCAAATTGAGAGGAAAGGATCTTCAAATTCAATTTCCTTCCCAGAAAAAGTCAACGAATGTCGTCAATGTACTTAGTTTCGCCTGGACAGAAGTATCCAAAAAATAATATAAACCTATCCGAGCAATAAAAAAAAAGGAATTTAATTTTTATAGAAACGGTAGTTTAACCTTTTGACTGTTGTGCGTGCAAATCCAAATACCCATATGAAGATCTAGCAAAAAATCATCGTTTTAGCTTGGTACGTATAAAAAAAGAGCAACAGTAGCATTAATATTTTTTTAGCACTTGGCAATCTTCTAAAGTGCCATCTTTAATATTTAGGATATCTTGTTTCCAGTGATTTCTTTCGGATCTGATTCAATGTAAATGTCAGTAATCGTGGATCTGATAGAAGTTATTTTTCTCCCGTAAATATAAATATTTGTCTGCTCTGATAAGTACTTTTAATTTTGCATCAACTTTCGAATGCTTTCGAAATGTGCAAAATTCAGACATACCGGCTTCAATGATTTTTTTTCAAATCTGAGTGAAGTTAAAGAATAGCGAGTATAACTAGGTGCTGCGTCTTTATTTTTAGAGAAAATCCGAGAACAAAGAAATTCTTCTTCAGGTATTTAAAGACTGCAAATCTTGTTTCAAGTTCACTTTTAAGGCTTAATATTCATTCTTCGTATTTTTGATGGGATGCAATTTCCTCTAAACTTGATTTTGATATGAACGATTTCATCTAAGCTTGATTTTTTTTCGTCATGTTCCAGTGTTAGAAACGAGTTCACTTTTAACTGTTTTCCCCATTTTGTTAAAAAAAAATTGTTGTTTATGTTTGAAGGACCATAAAGACATACTTTGTGGGTAACGAATTCGAAACATGCGGATGATGAAGATGTAACGCTTTGATGTAGATGCAGAAGCACCAAGTAAAAAGGGATTATTTAGCGACATTTCACTCTTTGCTGAGAAGGGAGGGCAGTTTAGACCATTCACAACATTGCATATTTTATAACGCCACAACATAGATGACGAATATTTTGAGGAAATTTGCAGTGATGGTGAATATTCTTGGTGATATGGCTTAGGTGTTCACGATTTCATCATTCTTAAGCATTTGCATGCTTAACCAACGATCTAAGAAAACTTTATTATGTGCGACTCATTTCTTAGATCGTTTGGTCATTGCTTACACTCCTTCTTGAACACGTTTGGTACAGGTTTATTACCCATTTTTAGCTATATGATTAGAGTTACCAGGAATAAAAAAAAATCCCTGCCAATGTCTCCTTACCAAGGACTAGAAATCAATTGCGTGCTCAAAATATGATATTTTAAATTTTACTATTTCCTACTGAAATATTTTAAGTTGTATGTATTATTACTGCGTTTTAAAAAATAAACTTGAAACGGAGGGCTGATTTTGTTAAAAATTGAGAAGGGCCACCAAGAATCGGTTTATAAAATACTAGTATCCCCCCCCGGAGGAGCACCTCAAAAAGAGGAGTAATTTTTTCTGGATGGTGGTTGGATCTCGCCACCCTGGAGGGTACACAAATAGGGGTGGGGATAGACTCCTCTCATCGATGATGGGACGTACTTCCTACTGGAAGTGTTGCGCCGTGGCCGGTGATGACCCTTAGGATTCAACCTAAGTTCCTGCCAGTGTTGCTGTTGTGGCGATCAAGTCACACAATTTTTTTAAGCTTATCCGTGTGCTTTTGGGCGGGTCAGTGAGTCAGTGATACGACTTACAAAATAATAGTACCTTTTTCAGTTCTAGGATGGCTTTTGAAAAATACTAAAGCAAGAAATCTTAGGGATACTTTGGTAAGAACATAGAAACATAATATATATTTTTCTTTTGGACATTGAATAAAAAAAATAAAGGATAAAAATGTTATAGGATATAAAACACTCAACAGTTATTTCAAAGATATCGCGCTTAAAATGAGGAATAATTCAGACATTTAATGGAGTGTAAGATGATTAGTATCGACATTCAGTTATAATGCTGGCAATGACTATCCTTCAGCCTTATGATTGAAGCCACTAGCTTTCCATTTCTGAGTGATTTTGGCTCGTCCATACGTTTCCTATCTCGCCAAACAATTTCTGTATTGAGTTTTGAACGAGTTTGTACTGTTTAAAACTGTTTCAAAATCTATGTTCGCAAGCAATACTCCCACTTAATTAGAAGTTTCATGCGAGAAAATGGATGAATTTTCGTGAGTAACCCTACCTAACACGAAGGAACAAACGGCATTAGACAACGCTGGACACTTTCAAACAACACAGAGCCCTCTAGAGAAATCTATGTATATATAAAACGATATCGCACTTTGGTGCAGAAATAGAAGTTATTACAAAGTGTTCGAATAATATTATTAAAATATAAATAAATCATGGTACAATTCCAATATAAATAAATCATGGCATAGCCAGTAAAAATACTTTTCAACTACGTCGATGGATTTACGGGTGCACTGAATTCAGTGCTTTGCTTTGCCAATCTATACATTCAAATATTATTATATTGGAATTCAAACTGATCCGTTCAAAACACTAGATAGCGAGATATTAATTCTGATGTAGGATTTTCCTTTGAAGTATTATTTCATAATATATGGACAATTTAATTTTAAAAAAATTGATTCAACGTAATTTATGTTCTAATAAATAAAACATTATATATATAAACATATGTTATGGTATTTTAAAATCTAAATTAAATCCTAATTAATATCCTGACTTTCAATTTAATTTAGCCCTTATCAAATCCAATTGTTTTCTTATTTACTGATCTCCTTCCACCTTTTCTACTTAATTAATTCAACAGAAGCTTTTTAAAATTGCTGAATCGACTAAAAGCCTACAGGTTCCCACATTCCGAGTGAAGGGAATGTCCATCGAAGCACATTCCTTTAAAAGATCCCTATGATTCCCCTACTTGTGAATGACAAGTGTCAGAAATTTCTATTAAAATCTCACAGTATTTATTCACAGGAATAAAATTTTCAATATATATTTCTCATTTCGCTTTGTGCCGTTCCGTGTTGCTGTTATCGCTTCCGCTTGTACGTAATGCGTGACTCTAGGGGTGCAATAAAGCGCAGTTAAAAATTCAAAAGTCTCTCCTCTGAATTCGAAACGGATTTCTGCTTCAAACAACAATTGTATGTTATATATCTATCTATCAAATAATGAGATGATGTTCAAAAAATCGTATTCCATATTAATTAATTTATAGACTAAAAAGCCAATAATTTGGATGGAGAAGACGGTGGATAAGAGTGGCTAATACAAAGTAAGATACAATTTTTTCATATTGATTATAAAATTTGTTTTCTATTAATTTGGTTAACGAACCTGTCAAATTTCCTCTTATAAAATTTAGTTTTAGGGCAAATTCTTTTTTTCCTATTTCATATAAGTTAATAACGAAAGAGACAAGACCAAAATGTTGCTCGTATCTGTTAATAATGAAAATATCTGTCCGAAAGTAACTGTTATTGCTCGTATCTGTTCATATTTGTTAATAACGAAACAGACAAGGCCAAAATTTTGCTCATATTGTTGAAGAAAACAGCAAAAGGAACCGCTTTGTTTTACCTATTCTCGTTCGATGATTGCCCGAGTTGTTAATTTTATTTTATCTGTTGCCAATCTAGATTTAAAAAGAAGTAACATTGTGCTCTGAAATTAAATACTTTAGCCTGATGAGTTGGCATCGGAGTGTGAGGTCGTGGTTTGCCGGGTCATTAAGCACTGCGAGAGGAAGGGAGGCAGGAAACGCTCTACAAGTGGACGCTGCTCATGCAGGCTGGTCTAACAGGATGCGCTCATACTTACGCGGCGTCTTTTTTCTCTTTGCGGTGGTGGACCGGCGCGAGGGCTGCTCGCCCCCTGTCCTTCGACGGCCGATCGTCCTTCCATGTCCTGGGGGAGGGGAACAGTTAAAAAGTCACACACAGGTGGGCTTCAAGCATTTCACATGGAGTCTATATCCATGTCAGAGTAATTACAATGGCAGACGATTTTTTTTATAATGGAAGAAACGTTATGTATATAAAAATATTTTAAAGAAAGAAAAACAAACAATTTAATTCTTCGTGTTTACCAAGTTGCCAGAGCTTTACGATGTTAACTTTTATAATTAAAGAATTACATTTTTTTTGTATTTTTTTCATTGACAAGGATATGCTATTCGGAAAAATCATCGCGTATCTGCTTCTTTATTTAGGTGGAATCTTTGTATGAAAGCAATCATTTAAATAAAAATAAATAACGTAAAGAAGTTTAAAAAAAGAAGATTAAAAAATTTGATTGTAAACCTTTTATGAAAGCAATCATTTAAATAAAAAGAAATAATGCGAAGAAGTTTAAGAGAAGAAGTAAAAATTTAGTTGAAATCTTTGTATTATATGAAAGCGTTCATTTAAATAATAAAAAATAAATAAATAACGTAAAGAAGTTTAAAAAAGAAGTAAACAATTTAGTTAAAAGCTTATATGAAAGCAATTATTTGAATAAAAACAAATAGTTTAAATAAGAAGTAAAAAATTTAATTGAAAGCAATCATCATCTAAATAAAAATAAATAATGTAAAGAAGTTAAAAAAAAAACACAAATTATTATTAGGTGCTTGCATGTATCTTGATATATTTTTTTAAACTTTAAAAAGGCATTTATTGAGAAAAAAGTGTCACAATATGTATCCCTCAAAATATTTCTCTTCATTTTCTACAACTTTTTTCCATTTTCATCCAATAATTTTTGCAATGGGATGACTTCGAATTTTTTTGGGACTCCAGATTTTCCTTTGACATTGACATTGAAGTCACCACTCTTAAATCGTCGGAACCTAAACCAACAAATGAGATATGACGGAGCCTCATCATCATAAGCTTCTAAAAGTGCCTGGAGGACTTCGACTGCAGATTTCTTCAAATCAAACACAAAGCAAGATATAAATGTCGAAAATGCAATTTGGAACGTTCCATGATTGGGGGCCTTTATGCATTGAATAAAACAATAACACAAACTGGAGAACTTTCAAAAAGATGACAGTAAATAGGAAATTGGAAAAACCTAAAAACATCTTCGTTTATATAGATACTTTGCACGTTTACCAAAAGTAGTCGCTGATTAAAATAGATGCAAGCTCCTAATATTATCAGCACAATCTATCGCATTTCATAAGTCCATGAAGTCTCGTATGTTATTTGTATATCAACCTAAATATGATTATTATAAATTTATTGGTATATGTATTGAAATTATTTCTTATTTGCTCAAAAAGGGCGTAGGGGGGAAGAAAGCCTATACGCTTTTGAGTGAAAAACAAGAGTTTTTTTTAAACAACCCCTGCATTTCTCAAATATTACGCACATTTAAACCATGTCCTTGATATTGGTCTATCCCACGACGTCCATATTCGAAACCATATCTTTAAATCTATGCAAAAAAAAAAAAGAATTTTTAGCAAGTTAGCAAGTGCTTCATGCAGCGCAGAGTTTGCTCTTTTCAAAAAAGCACATTTGCTGATTTCTTTTCTTTAAACTAAAATGCACACTAATTAGTGTAAATAACGCTAAGGAACCAACTTCAAAAAGCTGACGTGAAAAGATAGCAGGTGATTCACGTAAGGCAAGTTGTTGCCGTACCGATATTTTCACTTGCTTTCGGAACTGTGCAGTCGCTAAATGGGGCCATTAAGAAGCGGTGGCGCAACCGGGAGAAAGCGTGGGCTCGCTGGCGTAAATATCAATTCCCTACCTTGAAGCTGCTGACAGCAAGCATTCGGTGCTATTTTCAGCCCCGGCATTTCAGATTCAAAAAATAAATTTGAAAGTAGCAATGAATTCGTAAATAAACTGGATGACCTAAAACTAACTTTTCCTTTACTAAAAGAGCCCCAATGGAAACCGTGAAATAGAATTACGATTTAAAAAAAAATCACAGCAGATTTTTTCGCACGAGAAGTCCTCGTTCCAAATTTAATAATAGCAAATTTCTCTATCTTTTCTTTATTTGCCAAAGAAAATGCAATGGATTTTATTTAGATTCTAGACCGCATTTCTCAGGATTAGGGTTGACGACATTAAATTTGCTATCTACGGACTAATATTTATAAACTGTTGAAACGTGGATATTTTTTAGAATAATGTATCGAGACAGCTGATGTCCTTGTCAATCGACTGGGTTCAAAATTATGAGGGCATTACAACCTCCAAATGGGATGTCGATCTAACTAAATGAATCTATAAACTAAAGAGCATTTTTTCCTATATGCAATTGTTTTAACTGCAGTAATAATTCTTTCTTATCTCATAAAAAAGGGGTAACATAATTTAATCTCTTATTAGCCACTGTTTACTTTCTAAATGAGATTATTTACGTATTTTCGACTGATATTTAAAATATTGTTTTATTCATGATAACTGTCCCGTTTTTCTAATTTATTAAGATCATTAGTTTCACATATGCGAGTTTTATTAGTGTTCATATAATTGATATTATTTTTAATGGTGCTTTTTCCTAATTTCATTTCTTCTTCTATTGTTTTAATAATTAATCTTATAATTTGATGAATAATAGCAATTACTAATGAAAAACCAATTTTTTGTAAGTATACTTTTATTAAAGTGTAAATATTGTGACTGAATGAACTTTGAGCATTGCCTTATGGTGAGTTGAGCCTTAAATTCTTTTTATTTAGGTTTTATATTAAAATTTTGTTATAACTTGAGCTAAGATATAATGTCCTTAAAATTTTAGTAATGATGACATTGCATATTTTCAAAACTAATACACAAACTACAAAATGATGCACTGATATTTATCCATATTTTAGTTCTAGGCACCACTTTATTCTTCCAAGAATACGCTGAAAGAAAACGATACAGAATTTTCTGTCAATTCAAACTTCCGTTTTGAAAGGAATAAATTTACTATCCATGCGAATAGAGCTACTTACGAATTGTTAAAAGCATACAACTATTACAGACACGGTAATTTTTTTTCAAAAGTTTAAAATATTAACAACTATTATTTTAAATATGGAAAATTGATACTATTACATTATATTTGCTTATTAACTAGAAATAATTAAATATCCAGCATCAGTTTATGTTTTTTGACTTCTACAAAAACATATACCAAAATTTGTGTATAGACATGGTAAAAAAATGTTTCTGTTAATGTTTATTAACTTCAAATGAACCAACAGTAAATAGCAGTTTTTATATTTACAGTACTACTATAACATATGTCAAGATTTGTACTCCGTCTTGATATTTATCTATATTTAAATAAGTAAAATACTTACAGAAAATTAAAAAATAATTACATAAATAATGTATATACACATTTCGAAACTTAAGTTATTGTGTATTTTTGCAAAGTAAACATAAGATTATCAACGAAAGTAAAAATGACAAAGTTTTATATTTTGCATTCAGGAAAATTATGTCCTAATTAACAACCCAGAGAACGATGCTCTTAAGGAGGACTTCAAGTAAAGTAGAAACTGCAAAGGCATTTTTTTAGCCGTGTCATTACTCAGAAGACTGTCCTTGAAATCCGCCATTTCTACTCATATTCGAAGGATAGTTCGAATGCTTTTTAAACACGACTGATCTGTATACCTTTCAAAGTAACAATATAAAATAGCTTTCACATGACAGAAAATGGATGCCCAGTAGCGCATTAAGAAATTAAGAAGAAGCGCATTAAGAAGTTTTTTTAGAAGTAAAAAAAAACCTGTAAAATTCTGTCACTAAATGCCATAGCTGAAAAAATAAAATACATTTAATAATACTACAGTATATTATGAATAAGTCTATTGTTTGTAAGTGATTAGCGGATAGCGCTAGGCCCAAACTCCCAATCTTGTGGTTAGTAGCCGAGTATCATTCCGATCAAGAAAAAGGGACCCTACAGCTCGAAGGATATTAATTGGCTTACCATAGAGTATCCCCTCAGTGAGTTGGCGAACGATATTTATGCGAAGTGTTGGTAGTGATGTTAACAACTGTCGTATTTAATGCGCTTCTCGGTCTGTGAGTCGCCGATAAAAGGCGCCTCGACAGTTAAACGCAGCAAAGTGCGAAGGTTGCGTTTATCCAAGATCGGTCGCCGGGTAAACATTGTAGGGTGATTAGCGGATAGCGCTAGGCCCGAACTCCCAATCTTGTGGTTAGTAGCCGAGTATCATACCGATCAAGCAAAAGGGACTCTTCAGCTCGAAGGATATTAATTGGCTTATATAAAAATCACCACATGTTCAAAGCTGCTGTTGAAACCCTTATGAACTGAAATCACTAAAAAGCGTAACTATAATCAAAAATGCCGTAATAGATACGGCACCTCAATATTTTTTAAAAATAAGTTCTGGCTCATTTCTTTATGAATTAATGAAATTCTTCATTATTATTTAGCATTAACTTTTATGCTTTTAATTTGTCCTTTTTTAGAGCATTTAATATAAAACCACAATTTTATTGTTTTTTAGTAACGTATAAATCATCTTGTAGAAAATGTGGAAGGATCTTCGCTACTGCAGAGGTGGAGATTAATACATTGGTGTAAATGTAAACCCACTGACTATAATCGTTCGGTGCTCTTGAATAATGATGTAAACGAAGGCAAAGGTCGTCGCGTATTCTTAGTATTATAAATAAAGGATTAAAATATAAATCAGGGTTTAAAACCATTTCCTTCTAAATTTTTCCATGAACGAATGATGAAATATTTCTGATTAATTGGTGCTGTTATTTTATGTTAGTTATTCCTAGAATGGAAACTGTTTGCGTAAACGTGTTCGTAGAAGTTTGCATAGCCTGACATATTTCATACATTTTGTTTCAGTCTCTTTTAATATGTAATTATGTAAGAATCAAAAATTTTGGTTGAAATTATTATTGGAAACTCTATAAACTTTGATATCCTATTTCCCCCCGTTTTCTGGAGAATAACATTTTTTTTCCATTATGGAAAAGTTACGGGAAAATAAAATTGCAATGGGGAAATTGTTCTGAAAATGATGAGATTTTCCTCTCAAATAAAATGAATTAATGTGAATAATAAAGTAATTTCTTTATATATTTTTCCTCTTTTCTTCAATTATTGTGAAAAAATATAGCTGTGGTCTTCTTTTGTATATCAGAGAAATAGGACTATTAATAAAATGGCTGTTACAGATATCCATCATTTTTAGGAGAACTTTTTAGAAAATATAATGATATTATTCAGTAAATATAAAATCTTGAACAAACTCCTAAAACATCAACTAATTTTTAAATTTTTTTCCATCGAGCACTGATTTTAAAGTAAATGTCAACGAGTTATAATCTGAAGTTTTTTGCGAAATTGAATATATGTTAGGTGATGATTCCTGAAAAATTAAACTTACGGAAAGAGAGTAATTTATTGTTTTGGAATCAAAAAAATCTACCACAATAAACAGGGAACAATTCAATATTTTATGGCACTCATTAAATATTTTCCCCTTGTTATTCTTTTTTAATCCTTTCAATTTTTTCTTTTTTCTTCAAGACAATTGTTATTTTATTTATGGAAAAGAAAGATAAACTAATTTGCAGTCCTTTTTTATGAATCGCTTAGCTTAATACTTTATTCTTTTCCGTACAATAATAAAAAAAAAAAAAACTGAAAAATCTTTTCCCTCTTTCAAGAAGCGAATCGCGGAAGGTGCGGTGAGTGGTCGCTTACCTGGAGGAAGAGGCGACGGAGACGGGTGAGAGCATGGTTCTGTCTCGCACCAGAAGTTCTAGGGGCAAGGGCTCCGTGGAGTGGAGGGGCGCCCCGGTGTAGCTCCTCTCCCTGTACTGATTCGCCTTTTTCAGCCTCTCCACCACTTCGGAGTACCAAGCGTGCTGGTCCTCTTCCGAAGCGGCTTCGTTGTCCTGCGGAGAAAACGATTTTGTGCTGAAATTTGGTACAAAGTATGATCACTGGGAATGAATACCCTCGTGTATGATCAAGGTAAGGTCTACAAGGTATGATCACTGTCTTCAAAGGTAAAGATGATTGCATCTTATGTAAAATCATTTTGAATCAATACAGTTGAGCATGATCAGGATAAGGTCTACAAGGTATGGTCACTGTGTCTATGAAGACAAAGGTGATCATACCTTGTGTACGATCAGTGTGAATCAATACAGTTATGCCTGAGCAATGTAAAGTCTATAGAGTATTATCACAGTGTCTACAATGATTGAGGTGATACAGAACACTACAGGACAAATTCCATAATTTACATACACTTTTCATTTTATGTCCACTAGGCATGATCATTGTGTCCAAGTAGAGGGGATCATACCTTGGGTATGATTACATTTGTGTATGATCAAAGTAAGGTCTACAAGGTACGTTCATTGCGTCTATGAACAAAGAGTTGACCATACCTTGTGTATGATTACTATGAATCAATACAGTTGCGCATGATCAATATAAGGTCTATAAGGTATGATCACTTTGTATACGATTACTGAGGTGATACAGATCACTACAGTACAAATTATGAAATTTACATAAATTTTTCGATTCAGATGTACCTGTAGAAGGTATGGTCACTGTGTCTACGAAGACAGAGATGATCATGCTTTTTTGTGATTGCACTTGTGTATGATCAAGATAAGGTTTAAAAGGTATCATAACTGTGCCCACGAAGACAGAGATGATCATGACTTTTGTGTGATTACACTTGTGTATGATAAAGGTCTAAAAGGTATCGTGTCTGTCTACATGAAGACAGAGGTGATCATGCCTTGTGTATGATCAAGATAAGGCCTACAAGGTATCGTGACTGCGTCCATGAAGACAGAGGGGATCATAATTTGAGTAAGATTATTGCCAATCAATATATTTGTGTGAAAATCACTGTGTCTGTGAAGATAGAAGTGATCATTGTGTATGATTACAGTGAATCAATACACTTTGTATATGATCAAGGTACGATTTACAAAGTATGATCATTGTGTCTGCGAAGACAGATGTCATCCTGATTACTATGTGAATACAGTGATAGAAATTGCAATATGATAGAAAATTACAATTTATCCTGCTTGGTACTGAAATACTTATAGACAAAATGCGGAAATATTGTTCAAAATAAAAGATCCTTGTTTTGAATGATGAACATTACATGACAGAAAGCTTCATGCCATCATTGAAAACGAAACATTATAATCATGCCCATTGACACTTAAGAAATTTACAGAGGAATTATTTAATCCATTTTTTGGTTAATTTTAACTTTAATCCTTTCAACAGGAATTTTTTAAATCTCGAATGAGTCTTATTAAAATCCAATCTTATAAAGTCAGTGATCTCACAATAGAAGAATAATAACAATAGTTCGAAGCGGAATTCTTTGTGCTTTGCTTGGAAGGAAACATGCAAAAAGCAGTGCATACGTCTGAATCCAGGTGTTACTGTTAATATTATATATCTTGAGCAAAATTAAGTCAACATAGTCTTCAGTATTTAAAAAAATATAAATGTTTGCTGGAAATCTCAGTTATAATGTGGAAACAGAAATTAATTGAATACACATTTTATTTGTAAAAATATTTTACAATGTAGAGCAACTTTCAACAATATAAGAACTATAGTGTACAATATACATAACTGCATTGTATATATTTTGTGTACAACTGTGTTTCCATGTTAAATTTTAGTACCAAAAAGACGTCCACAATACACATTCCCGCGATAGATTAAGCAAAAATTCCAGATTCATGCCCCCAAACATATATATTTCATCAATGTCATGCACCATATTTGCGACCTTATCCAATATCCATATATTTTATTGTGGAGAGAGGGGGAAAAAATTTATTGGAGATTATACGAGAAAGCTCCCGGGAAACCTATTCTCTTTGGTTCAAAAATAAATTATATCATTATAAGCATTCCCTTTTCTCAATTGATTGTAATATCAGCTTCATTTTTGTTTAGCAAAATTAGCAAAATTTGCAATAAAGAGCCCGAAATACTTAAAAGTGTATGATTACGTTCGAATCTTAAACTAATGCTTGAAGAAAATTATAGGATTGGTTTCAAATATTTTAATCCAACTGGTTACATTTAAAAAAATACGTC
>JAOUZG010039747.1:1159114-1202060 GCA_026289955.1 Argiope argentata | reverse complement strand
ATTCTGAGAAAATTCTAGAACCGGTTTCAAATATTTTAATCCAACTGATTACAGTTATAAAATATGTCAAAGGGAGTTCTTTGAAAATTTTAGTAATTTCAAATATTTTAATTTAGTCAATCACATTTATAAAATATGTCTCACTGATCTCTCCGAAAATTCCAGCATTCATTTCAAATATTTTAATTCAGCAGGCCACATTTATAAAACACGTTAACTGACCTCTTTCAAAACTCTAGCTTTAATTTCAAATATCTTATTTCCGTTAACCATATTTATAAAATATGTCAAACTGAATTCTTTGAAAATTCTAGGATTCATTTAAAATATTTTGATTTTGTAGGTCCCATTTATAAAATACGTTACGCTGATATCTTTTAAAATGCTTTAATTCATTTGGTCAAATTTATAGAATACGTCACGTTGAATTCTTTGAAAATTCTATCTTTAATTCCAAATATTTTAATCCAGTTGGTCAATTACATTTATAAATAAACAAATAAATAAAATTTCTAATAACAACTGAATTCCAAAACAATGGCTACTAATTAAGTTTCTCCGTCATTTGGCATCCGGGTCTGTTCTAAACGCAACACTGAACCCAAGATGTTGTTTTCGCCAGAACAAAAATATATATTGAAGTTACGACTATCTTCCCAATTGCAAAACCAATCTCGATGTAAAACAAGCATCATTACGCTTTGCTACAACTGAAAACATTGGAAGGAATCTAAATACAAGAAAACAAAAGAAAAAAGGCTCTAGTTGAAATTGAAATCTGTGGCTGCGTGTCGTGCAAAATGCCGGACCAAAGATCGAACATCCGGAACGATATGTGGATTGCGGTTCCATTGACACTGGAATCCGCGGAGCGAAACACGATCGGAAGGTCGTGGGAAACAAGAAAAAAAAAATCACTTCAAGAAGATTGAAAAAGAAAATTGCCCGGATGATAAGGTAACCAATTTCGACTCTTTCCACTCAAGTGATTACTAACTCTTGAAAACCTTCAAAATGACAGAAAGTACGGCAGGTAGAAAATTTCCCACTAAAATCAGTTATTGTTTTTTCCGATCATCAGATAGATTAGAGATATCAGCACGGAAAACGGCAGGATGCATTTGTACAGACGGGGATACTTCTTTTTCATTTCAAACCCGATTTTAAATTAATCCTTCAGTTACAAAATACAATGCTTTTTTTGCATCCTTTCTAGAAACGTCACCGCTTTGATAAGTTTCAAACTATAGCTTGCAGAGCGTCTTAAATTCTTAAAAATTAAAATATTACACCAAGCATTTTAAAATTCCATCCCATTGTTTAAATCTTGAAATATATAAGGTATTGGGATTTATAGCAACAAAGGCTTTTATCCCCGGTTTCCAGAAGTTAATATTTAAAAAATCTTGTCAATAAACAAAAACACACACACGCACACAAAAAAAAACAAATTGGAGTTTCACTCAGTTAACAGTTAAAAGCAGTTCCACTAGTGCACTTCAGTACATATTCGGGAGTTCCAAAGAAGAGCAGATGTAGAAGAAGACGGAGCATTCTCGCAACACAGAGTGGTGAAAAAGGGACGAGTCACAAAGCAAGGTCACAACTGGATGAGGTCGAAAAACTTAGTAGATGTTGAAGTGCTTCATCACTTGAAGAGATGTTTGTAGATTAGTCTTGTTAGCAGTCATTTTGCACAACACGTTTTTGAAGGAGGTATCTTGTTTATCTAACTGGAGAAAAGTCCACAATTTGTCTCTATAGTATGTATATTTTTTGCACGAGAGAAGTATGTGTTCAATATCATTGATGCTATTACAGTCACGGCAAAGGGGATCACTATGAAGATTAAAACGGTTTAACAATCCTGGAGTTATAATAGTTTTACTCATTAGTCTGGCCGAAACAACATCTTCCCTTCGATTTTTTGACCACGGGGATAGTGCTGCAATGCTAGGGATGTCTCCCAGCGAGAGGAAGTACTTACTATTTCTATAATTGTTGATAGTGTTTTGATGCGATGCTTTTTTCAGGTTCGAAATTATATCTTCAGGAGAAATCCATTCAATACATGGTGTTTTGTCTGTAACTTCTTTGGCTAAGCGGTCTGCAAGCTCGTTCCAGATTATATTTGAATGACCAGGTACCCACAGGAAGGATATCCCATTGTTTATTCTTCCAACTTAAAAGAGTATAATACACACCATTGCCAGATTTCCAAAAGATTCAAAATTGATCATCAGCTATTATACAAAAATTAAAATGTTTATCAAAGGGAAAAATCGTTTGCTTTGACCTTTTAATAATATTTTAATTGAAATAAAAATAATGGCATTTATAAAATGTCCGAAAAGGGATCGTCTGCTAAATGTCTGTTAACAGATTTAGATTATGATAATTACGGAAAGAATTTTTCCTTTTTTCAAGGGACCAGAAGAATAATAGTATAAAGACAGGAAATAATTTACAATGGTAAGAATGATTAAAGGAAAAAGATATAATGTGTTTTCATTCTCGTTGCGAATAAATATGCTAAAATATAATGGTCCGAATAAGTATTTGATGGAAATTAACCACCAATGCTATTCATCTTTTGTATAACTATTTATACAGCAGCTAGGCATATAAACTTTTGTACATTATATTCCTTTAATTTCATAATTTTACATACTATGATTAAACATATTGTTTTACATACTATGATGTTTTCTACTTAAAACATAAATTTTCAAAAATTAATATTGAATTTAAAATACTAACAAACATATCTTTCTATAAAAAGTTAACGAGCGTGACACAAAAATCTCTGTTGTTGCTTATTGTTCAGTAAATATCACAATCCAAATCTGTTAACATACATTTAGCAGACGATTCCTTTTCAGACATTTTATATATGCCACAATTTTTATTTCAGTTAAAATAAAGATTAAAATGAAATCTGCTATGCATACTTCAATGTATCATGTCGGAGCATCATTTCTTGAACGGCCAAGCACCACGTGCAAGTTAAATTATATTTTTATTCCTTTTAATGGTTTCATTGAATGAGTCACTTTAATATCACAAACGATCCAAGAAAAAAAAACTTTGTCTCGCATTCATTGTTTTAAAAAATATCCCATTTCCTATTTATTTCATTTCATACAATCAGGTGATCACAATGACATTTTTCTAGGTTTTATTTGCGGTAGTCATTCATTTATTTTTTTTAACAGAGCTTTTGTAAATGGGATGGCATCAAGTTATTAAAAGCTGATTTTTTCAGATGCTCGTGCAGATAATAAAATTTTTATTTTATACCAAAGGATTTTTGTTGAGGCCTCATCCCCAAAACAACATCATGCGCTGACATGATAATAATGTTCTCACTTGATAACTTGAAATTTGCGATCGCATATTTCATTTTTCTTTTCTAACTTTCATTTCCTGAAAGTACAATGAAATAATCAGAAACAAATACTACTCACGCTGCATTTGCCTAAAAGAATATTAGCGTGCTCTTAAATATATGGGACTAGAAGAGTTATCTGAAGGGTGTTTAGAGAGGCGAAAGGTAGCCGCATCGAATGTATTTTGGACGTATTTGGGAAAAGGTATTTTGCTAGTTTAAAAACATGATATTTGATTGCATAACCAAAACTTTTTTCCAATATTTTGCTTCAGTTGGTACTTTTATTTAACATTTTATGTCAAACTAAGATATTGAATATTGACAAAGGTATCTGTTAGCCAAAAATTATAACATCATCTTCAGAAATGCATAAATTTAGGTTTCTTAATGAATTGAATAATATATAATCTCTGACTTGAATTTAGCCATAAATTCAACTAATATCTTACTAATGTTTGTTTGAAAAATAGAATGCCAGCTTTAGTGCTTCTTTAACTGTACAAGCATCAGAATTATGAATACAACCGCAAAAATGAACTAACAGATTTTATAATTAAAGAAAAATATATAATTTTATAATTAAAGATATTCTGATTTTATAATTTAACATTTTTTATTCCTAAATTTCATATCCTCACATAATAAAGTATGCTTAATGTTAACTAAAATAATACAGCCTAATTTAAATTAATAGATTTTAAAAGCCTAAAATAAAAAAATCATTAATAAATCAGTTGTTAGTACTCTGAAATTCATCTGGTTGTTATTTTCTTCTAATAAATGATAGCTGACAATCATAATTCTGCAGATGTTACAGTTTTATAGAGCATTAAATAAATACAAATTTACATTTGGAATAGTACATCTTCATCTTGTTTAAAGAGCTCTAACCATCTAATTTCCCAACGCTCTTGCCCATTGAATAGATACAAATTCATGTTTGGAGTAGCAAAATTTTCATCTTGTTTCAAAGTTTGAGAGAAGACGAGCTCTAATCACCTAATTACTCAGCGCTATTACTTAATCTGCGTTCCACTCTCATCATTTTTCGGTAAAGGTTCCAATTTGAGCAAAGTAATCACTTCTGCACCGTCGGACGCATTGCGCCTGATTTGGCTCGCTGCCTGCCTTGCATTCGGTGCCAAATATCGTAAAACTTATCAAAAACAAGCATGACTCCACCAGAGACAAGTTGTTAAGAGCCAATGAATATTTCATCTTAATTAATACTTCTAATCAATTTAGTACGAAAGGTGCATGAATTTATAATAGTAATAACTTTTTAAAAAACTTACATGGCAGAATGAAGAGAATGATGAAAATGCATTCCGTTGCATTTTTTCAATGTAGTGAATTTTTGCTTAATTAACATTCTTCCTGAAGTAAATTTTTACGTGCATTTTACGTTCTCGTAAACAAAATATAAAGAAATTACCGTATTTGTTATCCGATAAAAATTCAAATTTTGATGAATCTCTCCATTTCAGGCCATCCTGAATTCGAAAAATATATTTTTTTGGAAAATGTTTGTTTATATGCGCAAAAGATAATTAAAAAAGATTTTCAGCTAAACGGATGAAATTTTGTATACAGTCTTTACATCCAAATTTGTAAATTTCTGTTATACAAGGTGAGTCTAAGAAGTTCGGTGAATGGATGGATATCTCAAAAGCAACGCGAGTGAAAAATTTGCCCACGCGCATGCGCAGGAAGAGACCTATGGAGAGACGTCACGTAGCAAGTAGCGCAATAAAGAGATGCATATTAGTGTGCTAAGGCCAGTCGAGAGGTGTGTGTGCAAAAACTCACGTCAAATTGAAATGGAGCCACGTGAAATTCTGTTACAAACTTGGAAAAACAAGTCACAGAAACGCAAGAAATGTCGGCGCAGGTGTGCGGAACAGACTCCGTGAGCAGAAGATGCGTTTGCGATGTTGTTGGCTGTCCCACTTGTTGTGGGTCGATCCGAACGAGGCTCATCATTGACAGTTTCCTTTACCTCCCGAAACTTTTGAATCAGTCGTAAACGCATTTTCTACTCACTCAGTCTGTTCTGTACACCTGCACCAGCGTTGCATGCGTTTCTGGGTCTGTTTTTCCAAATTTGTAACATAATTTCATGTTAATCCGTTGTTCCCTGCACATGCGCGTAGGCGCATTTTTCACTCACGTTGATTTTGAGATATCCATCCAATCACCGAACGTTTTAGACGCACCTTGTATTCAGAGCAAAATTGTTATCAGATGTCTGTCTGTACGGCTATTTGAATATAGGTTGTTATGATAACTACAAAACGAAGATAGCTGGAGCACAAATTTCGGAACATACATTTAATTTTTTTATATTATAAACACCTATCAAATCACCGAACACCTATCAACAACAAGAGGTTGTTGTCGGTCATAAGAAGCATATAAATGCGAAAATTGAATTCATTCAAAAACGTGATGAAATATATTAAATTTAGCATATGATTTTGTGATTACCAGTGTCATTCTGCTTTGAATTTTCGTTCCAATTAATTGGGTAAACCGTGTCTAAAACACAAATGCAAATTTTGGATACTGTTATCTGCAAACTAGGAATTGATGTAAAAAAATACTTTATCAAGGACCACACGGTAAAATTAAGTAAAAATTCCAAATTCGTGCAAAGGTCAATATTTTGTGTATATTGCATGTCAATGTTATGCAAAGCATTCTCTGAGGTAGCGTTTTATTTGAAAGTATGTGAGAAAATTTTGGGGAAACCACTCTCACTAGTCCTAAAGAAATTCGGCAGGATATGAAAGGATTGATAAAGATATGATTATGATACAGGATTGGATAAAGAATAAGGTAGGTTATAATTTAAATGAAACTTTTCCAACAAGACATTTCACAGAATATAAAGATAACTGTATAGGTGAATAAATAATTTTCTATCAATCTCTTAATATCTGATTTCTTGAGAGTGTTAATGGGATAGTATTGCTTCCACTAACTATTTTTAGTTCTCAGCAACTATAAAACTATAAAGGAAACTCGATGGATCTGACAACTTAAATATTCTTTACAGTAAATAGTGAATGAGTTTCTTATGACTAAATGTCTTAAATTTTTGTGTATATTTATTATAAATATTTTTCTTTCTAAAATTTAAATTAATTTCGTTAATTTTAAATCATAACAATTATTTATTTAACTTTAAACATTTTTTTTCTTGTCTGGTCATTAATAACCTACTTGAGTAGTGTTTTATTTTAGTTACAAGACTAGTTCAGGAAAATATATTTGGTATGCATTTGAAAACAAAAATAACAAAGTTTCTCACAAATAGCATTACTATGGTTAAAGTTTGTGAACTTTCAGAAATGGAATCAAAGGTACACTGATAAAACGTCTTATCACAGATTTATCAACAATAAATACAAAATCAAATTAACTTGATCAAATATCAACTTCGGAGATGTTTTTAATTGGATACAGCGCCTGACTAAGGCAGGGGCATACAGTGCTGTTGCCCCATGTCCGTTCATAGGTGAGGGCCCCCAAATCGAAAAGAAACTTTATTTTATGCTTCCTTTTTAAATGAATGTTCTTCATTACTAAAGTAGTAAAGCAGAGGGTGCCTGAAATAAGTGTTCGGCCCAGGCCCCAACGAGGCCCAAGTTGGGCTCTGATTGGATATAAAAGGTATTTTGAATCTCAAGCACAATTATTTGTAATACTTAAAATATAAGTCTATTATAATGAAAAAATTGCAATTTTTGTTTTATGTTATAAATTCATTATTTATTTATTTGCATAAAAGGTCAACTTCGGAAGTACTTTTGAAAGCAAATATAGGCAGTTTCAGCCACGAGAGTTGGATACGCCGAAATTCAACAGCTATAAAAACGACTGCTGACTTTGAAGAAAAATAAAAGCTATTATTTACTTTTTCAGAATTAAAGTATGGCAAGACATAAAATGTTTTATCCATATGTTAATTTCAAGAGAAGAATACGGAAAATTTAGACATAATTTGTGATTTGAATTTTTATTTTTACCTAATTAAAAAACTATTTTTTCAAACTTTTCTCAAAGTGGCCTGTGGTTTGTTGTGAAGTATCAATTTTCCTATTTTTTTTCATTTATTCATTTTCATAAAAATCAATTACAATTATTGCATTTCCTTCAAAGTCAGATATAAAGATAAAGATTTATGCATTATTTATATTCTTTTAAAAAAAATAATTCATTTTTCTGAGAGCGATTTTAACACATGGGGGCTTGAAAGTATTTTTCAATGGGTGGTATTTGAAATATTCTTGATAAATAGAAAATAAATCGATTTATCAACTAGTCTGGTTGCTTTCAAATTATTTTATCTATCACTGTCCAGCATTTAGGAGAATATAAAGAACGGCTTTTGAAGAATATGATATTCTAAGCCACACAGAATTTTATGGTCAGTTCAATTAAAACAATTATTATATTATAGTAGCTTTTATTGGTGACAGTTTTGCAAAAAATTATAATTTTATGTAAAATTGAAATAAAAACAGTTTTTATTTAATTTATCATGAAGCAGAAAAAACTATATGATATTTTGAAGAGAAAACTAAAATTTCAATGACATTAATCTTTGTTGGCGTTCCTTTCTGAAATTTTACTTCATAATATATATAATGAAAAACATTAATGCTTCTATTATTTTAATTAATTAAAACTCAATGTCATAAAAATATTGTTTTTCCCCAATTTATATTAAACATTTAAAAATAGTATTGAATTCAATAATATTCAATCAATATTAAACAAATAAAATAATTTTTAGAGCAGTAGTTTTCAATATTATTTTAGAATGCTATCAGAAACTAAATGGTTATCTTAACAATCCTATTTTTTAAATATAATTATGAGATATATAAATAAAAATTTCATAAAAAGCATTTATTCTTTGAATTGCTGTTATAATATAGTACAGAGCATAGTAAAAATTTTAGAAAGGAATTAAAATAAAAAGAAAGTATAACACTAAGACTACAAATTAATTTAAATGCTATTATGATTTCAAATGTTAAGAGTTAATTCAAAATACAGATATCTAAAGAGCTATTCAAAATGATTTGCAGCTAAGTCTAAGCATTGCTATAAACGCACTATTGCAGCGTGAACGCCGAGCAGATCAGCACTGAATGAAGTGACAATGAAAATTCGCGTGTCCTACAGGGAACTACGTGGGAGGCCAAACTGAATAATAATAATAATAATAATAATAATAATAATAATAATATCAGCTCTTAAAGCCAACATTCCTTTAACTAAAAGAAGAGAAACATCAATAAAAAAAACCAGGGCACAGAGTCGCAAGTTTCAAAGTATCCTCTTTCCGAGCTTCCATCCCTACCAATAGGAGAATGTTTTATTCTTATAGGTTTAATTTATGTTAAGAATAAGATACCGAACCTATGATCCTATGGCCCAGATGGCTCGAAGGAACAATGAATAAACTGGAAATGAAGAAATAATCTTGCTAACCTAGAGGGTACACTAATAGATGGAGGGTAGGCTCCTTCCATCGATTATGAGACGTACTTCCTATGGGTAAGGTTGTACCTTGGCCGGTGATGGCCATTAGGACTCAACCACAATTCCCGTCATTGTTTCTGTTCAGGCCAGTCATTTAGCCTTATGGTTTAAATCAGTCTGCCTTCGTGGCAGGTCGGAGAGTTTGGTATGATTTTCCACTGTTATGTAGAAATACGACTCAATTCAAAAGACCGTTAAGGAATAAATTACCAAATATACCTAATCTTCAGAACATCATTTCATGATAAGCAATACATTTTAATCTTATTTATGTTTAAGGGAGCAAATGCCAGTCATTTCTACTGAGTTAAGTTAGTATTAACTAAGACGGACAGGCATTCCAATGCCTCCAAATCCAAAGGAAGTTTCATCATTCTCAGTCACGCTTAAGTGACAATACTAAACACTCAACTATTAATCCGCTTTCCGGGAAATCCGCAATACTACGGAGATGAAATCCAATCAAGTTCATTATGCTTGAGAGCCCGATCTCTGTTGGGTGCGGATTTCTGAATGGCATTCTTTTGAAACTCCCAGCAGGACCCTGTGCTCTGTGCGTAAAAAGAGAAAAGAAAGAAACGAAAAAACAAAAGAGGTGAGAGCCTGTATTGATGGCAAGCAGCGTAAAGAGAAAAGAAAGGAGAGCTGCTTACTTACAGTGAAATGGCCATCAATGAGGGGATAGGAGTAAGAACTATATAAGTCCATGTCGTCAACTGCCCTGTCCTGAAAACAACAGTCACATTCCTGCATTAGTGCGCACAGCAATGCTCGGCGCTCACTCTTACATCCTATTCGTATATACAAGGGGCGTTCAGATGAAAAGGTACGAAACGATCCTGTGGGTATAAATGAAGATTTTTTTCAAAGTATACACCATAGGTCTGTGCACAACGATCCCATTGATTAACGAACCGAAGGACTCCTTGAACCCAGAATTCCTGAGGCCGTGATAACACCCAGTCTCTCAAAGCGTCCTTGAGTTCACCGTCCAAAGTCCGCTACTTGTTGAATTCCTACAGTACAGAAGAAACATTAATTGCATATTGTGCGACATTCCGAAGACTACGTAGGCGTTTCAAGAACAAAAGTCCAGAACGGCTCATGGGAGGTGTGGTTCTTCTCCTCGATAACGCGGGTCTTCAGGATCGCACATGTGGAACTAGCCTAGGTCGACCATACGCCCTCCAGCCCGGACATATCACCCTGCGATTTTCATGCGTTTGATTCTCTGAAAAAAACATCTGAAAGACAAACGCTTCAACTTGAACGGTGAACGCTGTGAAGGACTTGGTCTCGTCAGGGTCACACTAATTCTGGGAACAAGGAATCCTTTGGCTTGTTCATCAATGGGATCGTTGTGCTTAGGCTTATGGCGTATACTTCGAATAAAGTCTTCATTTATACGCACAGTGTCGTTTCATACCTCTTCATTCGAATATCCCTTGTAGTTCAAGTATTATGTTTAATCGTCCTTAAAAGCAATAAATAGTTTATTAGAGTTAAGAGCATATGTGAATCTTCTAGACACGATGTTTTAAATTTAAAAAAGATTTTTTAAGGTATCCAACTAGGTTAAAAAAATTTATTTTTATTATTATATAAAAATAAAGTTTTATTGAATTCTAAAACAGACTTTGTTTTAATAAATATAAAATAGAACTATAGACACGGTAATTTCAATAATACACATAAAATAAAGATGAAATCAAAAACAGTATTTTTAATTGAAAATGTTATTCATTTTAATTTTATCATAAAATCCTTCAAAATAATACTTGATATGTTTATACTATTCCTCTACCTACTCAGGAAAAGTAAGCTTATTTTTGACATTTTTGTTAAAAATAAAGCTTGAAAGATATATTTGTTTCCAGCACATTTAAGTGAATTAATTTACAAGCAGAATATATACAACCATTTTCTGAGGAATGAATATTTCACTTGGATTAATTTACAGAAAACATATCTCAAAATCAATTCAATAAATTTCATAAAATTTAGCATACATGCATCTAAAAACCTTTGAGGGTGTGACAGACCACCTAATTTAAGGTAACTTCCTTTAGACATGTTTTACAGATAATTTAAATTCAAAACATTCATTTTGACAAAAACTCATTAATGGCAATTTAAAATTCTCATAAAATTTTTATTTATTAAAATAATTCTTATTTTATGGTTTGTTACATTTTATGTAGTTTGAGCTATATATAGTGAAACAAGAATTAAATATTTCCTTTAGTTTTCTTAGAATTGAAGACTAAGTTTTTGTTAAATAATTATTTTTCAAAAACTAGAGGCAATGATTGTTTTTTTCTTCTAATAGTGATTTTCAAATCTGTTTCAGCTATTTGGGGCAATAAAAAGTACTTTTGTACAAATTTTTATAAATTTGCCTCTGAACGTAGTCGGATACTATAAAAAAAATACTATCTAATAAAATTTACATTGCCTGCACCGTTTGCAGAAGTGGCAACCGAAATAAAAATAATAAAAAAATTGAATAGTAAAACATTTTTATTCATAGAAAGTTTGGAAAAATAGGGAAATATTGATTGGTATTAATTTAATTTTCCCCATGTCATTGCTTTACATTCTTTCAGAGATATATGTTGTCAAAAGTATAAAACATTTAAACAAGAATTTTGGATATTTATTGCATAGATTAAAATAAATTATACTCAAATCTTGAAAAAGATACTTCAAAAGTTTACTAGCAAATTTAGACAGTTTTGCTTCAAATGTAAACACGCATCAAAGGTTTTTAAAGAAAGAATCCAATGATTTAACATTCTTTAACATTCAGTATAAATGTAGTGAGACTTTTGCTTTATGAAATATCAATGAGCCTATTTACATAAAATCTATTATAAATTAGTATTTATCACAGAAGTAATTTTATACGAAAAAATGGATTAATGAAGATAAATTAATTCTTTTTGATCTAATCAATAAAACATGTTTTTAATTTGCAAACATAGCTAATTTAGTTAAGCAAAATAAAGAGCTATGAAAATTCTGTGTTCT
Source organism: Argiope argentata (assembly GCA_026289955.1). NCBI lineage: Eukaryota > Metazoa > Arthropoda > Arachnida > Araneae > Araneidae > Argiope > Argiope argentata. The sequence goes on along the minus strand of JAOUZG010039747.1, from coordinate 1,190,083 downwards.
TGTTTTTAATAGCAGCTGCAACGAAAATGTGTTGGTTAAATATAAAATTAACAAAAGTTTAAATTAGACATCAATACAAATATATTTATAGAAAATAGAGCCCCTTAAAATAAAGTATACAGTGACTATTGTTTTTATATAACTGCTATGATATACCATATAGATAAAAAAAGACTATTATATACACAAATTCATTTTTAATAATTAATATCTTAGTAATATATATAAACAATAATACATATTCATACATAATCATATATACATTAAATAATCATACATATCTTCTATCAAAAAAAGCTGTAAACAAATAATAAAAAAATAATAGTATGGATGTAATTATTAATGTTTGAGAAAGGAGACTCATGACCAGTAAGTAGTTTTTCCCTGAAATTATTCTAATTAAAGTTTATTTAATTTGAAATTACATATTTCTGAAATATGGATACAAATGGAATTTATAAAGAACATATTTACAAGAACATCAATTTCTTGATGCTGCGATAAATGCATTACGTTTGCTTGAATTTAATGTACTAAAATCTTTTATAGTTATGAATTTTAAACAGAAGTAAATAATTAAGTAAGTTTAGCAAAAAAGTAAGCAAATTAGTAATTTTACTAGAAAAACAAATGAATACTTAACAATAGTCATAGTAAATTTTTAGAGCGTTATAGTAATATTTGCATCTTAATAATTAATATTCTTTCGTTAGAAATTCGTTCTGCTTTTATGGTTATACAAATAATAACTGAAGTGAAACAAATTCATAATATACCACAAACATTTAAATAGACAGTATAAAATTAGAAAAGGTCTATAGGCGTAAGACGTAGAATGCCCTAAAAGTCCTCAACACATTTTAAAATTAAATAGGCAATAATCTGATTGGTGTACAAGGATTCAGTATATTCATATTCTTAGAATTTCGTAAACTGAAAAAAAGTTGTGATATTTTTCTTTTCTTTCAATTGCTTTGTAAACCAAAATGAATAGAATTACATAAAACCCATCATGAATCTTTAGTATCGATCGTTAATTTAAAATTTAATGAACAGATGATAAAAAAAATTTGACAAAATTACTCTAAAAAAAGGAACTGAGAATATATGATATTTTGCACATTCAATAAAGGTCTATAATGCTTCAGAATCTTTAATTAAATTATTGTTTAATGTAAGTATTAAACAAATTGATTAAAAATATTTAAAACGTGCAAAAGGATTATCGTTAAATGTCTTTTTTGTGATATAAAATCATTGCCGTTTTTACAGCTTGCTTTAGGAACAAAACTTTTTTTTTACAAAACCACCGTAGTAATTACTTTTTTCTGATATATTTTGAAGATAAAAGTAAAAGATATGAAACAGTACTTTAAAAGTGACAACAGAAATAAATAAATAAATAAATAGAATCCAACTAATATAAATGTCAATGATTTGTAATTTTTTATTTATGTCCGAGATCCCCGATATTAGAAATAAAATATGAGCATAATTCCTTTTAATGTTACGTATGCATTCCACAAAATGTCTATTGCATCATTTCGATGTGCTTCGTGTTATAAAAGTCTCACACGATTTGAAATATGCTAGTAGATTGTACAAAATAAATAGCAAATTCTCACGACGTAACAAAATCTCGGCAATGAGTTACCTTGAGTTTTTCTGTTATATTTAAGATACAGCGCCATCTATATAAAAATCCTAGCTATTTTTCTTTTAAGAAAAAAATTTATATCACGCGAATAATTTAAATTCGAATTAGACTTCCCTACGCTAATGAATTGTCTTCATTTTTAATTATAAAATGTGTCAAGGACTTCTGGTACACTCTGCACTTGTATTTAATTACACATCATTAAATAATTATAAGGTTCCGTTTATATATTTTTAAATATTCAAAACTTCGAAGGATACGATAAATATTGTTATTTTGGATATTTTTCCGAAAATTCCCCAACGATTTCATCAAGCAAAAATATTCGGGTAAAACAATGCTATATACTATTAAGGCAATTTAAATTATAGAGCAATAGTAAAATCTAAAAAAATGCGGTTTTTCAGCAATAGCAACATAAATATAGTTATGCAATTGGTGTATTGGGCAAAAATTTCCATTGTCGGCGAGGAAACGAAACATAATATTTACATGAAATGGCTATTTTGTAATCGACATATAAGTAAAAATGCCTTAAAACTGTTCAAAAGTAAAAAATACAGTACACTTCCGAGTATCGAGTTATATACTTCCATATTATCAGATCTAGTTTTTTTTATCGTAAGTAATTGTTTAGTTTAGTTATATTAACTTCACGCTGTAAAGCAACACTAGGAATATATTGGGATGGATTGCGAAATTCTGAACCTTGGTCAGATGACGAGGACGACACCTGAGTTGGCACCCACCTCTCCACACCGTGAGAAGTGAGTGCCGCATGAGAGGACCTTTGGCCCTGAAGTATTGAACATGCAACAGACTTTATGCGACAATTCTTTGGTGAAATCGGGTCTGAAACCTGAAACCCTACGGCTCAGGAGCCGAGACCTTACTACCAGGCCACCTCTGCCTAATTAACTGAGGAAGGCAAGACATTGCATTGGTAGTATTCCAAGATATTGGAAGCGGGTATCTGCTACGATCTAAAATGCAGAAGCAGTCGTCTTTTAAGGATTTTTCAAAAACTAAAAACTTCAAGTTTTCACTGCAATCTTACGGTTACTTTTTCATATCTGCGTAATCAGTTTGATCATTCTTAAGAGCTAGGCCAACGAATTTACGTTAATGCTTTATTATGATTCCCTCATTTAAGTTAGGCATTACAGAAGTTACGTTGAAATGTGAAAAGTTTATATCCTTTTACTTACTTCTTCAGTAATAAATTATTGAAACGTACTGAGCAGTATATAAACTACCAGTACAGAGCCTTCTAATATTTCAACTCAACGAGTCACTACCAATGCTTCTATGATTCATAGTGCCGTTGCTTCATTCACGTTTTACGAGGTTTAAAATAAATAGAGGGCTTAGTACTCAATGAGAAGTGAGAAAATACGTATCTGAACCGTCAGTTTTGGTATTAAAAGTTTGTCTTCTGGTATTGGTGGGCAAATAAATGAGTTCATAAAACTCTGACCTATCCGGTTTTTTAGTTATCCGGCCATCCCCTGCCACTTTAGGCCGGATACTCAGGAGTGTACTGTATTGTCCATTCATAATTTTGAACCAAAGTGCGCTTTCCACGCGAGTGCATGCGGTACTCACTTTGATGAGTCTCGTGGCCTTCTTCCAGCTCCCGTCTACGTAGGTGTACGCGGAAAAGGGTCGGAACTTAGCCTTGTACTCCGTCTTCTTGATGCGCCCGCTGCAACACAATAAAAGCAGAATTAGTAATGCTAATAAATCATTGACGAAAGAACTATGAAAAGTAATTTTCAAAATGTATGAAATCACTGTGTTCACAAGACGCTTGCCAACTGTGGGAATACAATTTATTTTTTAAATAATTCATCCATCATCCTGAAATAGAGGTGAAATGGCGCACGTGGATGATTGCCCTTTGTTAATCCCATCAAATCTTAGGGATAATGGAAATATTGGTCATTTTGTTTATAAAGTCATCTTAGCAGTGGAATTGCAACCACTCTCCTGGACTCGTGAAGAAATCCCGCTTGTTACACGACAGGGTCCATTACCTTCTTTTCTTCACCGTCTCCATTATCAGAAGATGATTACTGCTCTTGTAAGGAAGTCAACGATTTCCCATTCTCACCCCCCCACACACAAACACACTATGTGACACCTGTCCTTTTACTCTTTCACGGTATCTCTGAAAACCCTCGTCTTTGGACAAGAATCATTAATAATTCATCTTCCAAAAAAACGAATCATAAACATGATTAGATTTCTAATTGATCATAGAGAACTGTTGTAATTCGATCAACCCTATCAATTTTTAAAGGTGTGATTAAATACACCTCGGATTTTATTCAGCATATATCCATAACCCCCTTCAAGTAATTGGTGTTTATAGTTTCTTCATATTTTCACTCATACTTTACATTTTCATGTTCATTCATCCAGCTTTATTTATACTACAGATATTCTTCCTTCTATTAGTTATCTTTCTTGCTATGTTTTATGCATTTTGACATTTGTTTTTCTCTCTCTAATTGATCGTTGTGTATTTTTTTAAAAAAATAAATACCTAAATGTATACCAAATCGGAATGAAATCATATGAGCACTAGAAATGGAGATGTGTAATGGTGTTAAGTGTTAAGAGTTGACCCCATTGGAAAGTCAATATTAATCAAAGATTAATTCACGTCACTTTTTTTTCTGTTATACGCACAATGTTTTTAACATTTAATTGGAAGAATGGGATTGGTGTATATTACTTGAATATTATACTAACATTTTGACATCAACCATCGCTTTTACGTGAGATCAATACATCACAATCATTTTTCATTCATCGAACTAACATTTGATGTCTTTAATGCCCTTTTATTTCGGTTTTATTTTGGCCTTCTGTTCTATTCTAATTTAGGCAACTATTTGGCATTCAGTCTGAACAATTTTTATGAATGTAAAAAGCTTATTTATTTTAAATTATTTTAATAAAACCATTGTTGAAATTAATTGATAAACAATTTCCTGTCCAGGAGCATTACAAAATATTTAATCACTTACTTCGAAACACTAACACTTGTTCCTTAACAACAACAACAACAATGTAATGCCTTTTCATTAAATTTATTTTACTAACTACAATTGCATCTTTGAAAATAATTCGTTTGTTTTACAGTCCAGATATTTAATAGAGGTTTCGATATGACGGTTGAAATTGATTAATTAATTGTTATAATGGGATTTTTTTTTTTTGAAAATCAATTTCCAGTATTAGAAACGTATTTTTCATTTCATTGCTATATAATTAAACAATGATTCTCAACTATGTTGAAAGGAATCTAGTCACATGAATATATAAAAGGGAAATACTTTACTAGACCTGAAAAAAATCGGTTCTAGAATAGATTTGGTGCCCCTTTGATTAGAGACAAATTTCAACGATGAAGTACTACTTTTGGTTTCCATAATGTTTTGTTTTCCTTGACGTTACTGTTGGATCACCGACAGAAAATTCCCTTGGCGCCGATCTTAACTCCAAAAAGTGAAGGGGTAACCAATTGTGAATTATTACCAAAAATAAAATTCTTTAATGCTGAAAATTTGCTGTATAATGGTATATTTAATCCCATGGAAATGTAATGGCAAAATTTGGCATTGTATTCAAATTAATCATAGAATAATATCCGGTTCGTTTGGTTTATTATATTAAGGTCCCTTTGTAAAGCAATACTAGGACTATTTGGGGATTAACTTCGTAATTTCGATCTGCAATCAGATGACGAGGATGACACCTGAGCTGGCACTCCCCTCTCCACACGATACTAGGTGGAGGACCATTGACACTGACGGATTTAACGTGCAACTGAGCCCCTTATAGGACAGCTCTTCAGTGGAATCGGGTTTCGAACTCGAAACCCTACGACTCACGAGCCGAGACCTTACCACCAGGTCACCGAGGCCATAGAATATTATCCGAAGTGGTATTTAGAATCCTCACATTATATTCATGTTATGAATAATTCTGAAAAAGATTTATTCATAAGTAAAGAAATGAGTATAAGTTTGACCACTCAGAATAGAAACGAAGACACGTCAATTAAAATTGAGAAACTTTCTGCTTGCAGGTTCTCCCATAGTTTGTGGAAGAATACGAAAGACCTATATCATTCACTGCCGACGCAAGTTGCCCTAGATCATGAACAGAAGCGAGTGCTTACCGTTTGACAGCATCCAGTGCTGCGTCCTCGTCGTCATTTTCACTTGGCACTGAGTTCCACAGTTCACCGGATGGAGCTTCGCCATCTGGAAATTGCAATCTTGTCTCAAAACAGCAACACAACAAAAACATACACATATACATATTTAATGCGCAAACAAAAAACAAGCATAGAATAGTTTCCTGTATTAGTTTAGTAGTTAATATGATGATCGTTAATTTTGTTTCGCTGCACCTCAATTTATAACCAAGAAGACGAACTTCTAACCATCGAAGCATCGCAATTAGCGGTAACCGTAATTTTGCTTGACAATCAGCTGCATATTGTATTATGCCAAGTTTATGCTCGACCAGTTGTAAGATAAGTAGGCAGCGCATGAACTGAAGGAGACTGATTTGTGTTTGCCACAACTTTATAAGACAGATTCAAGCATTCCGTGCTTGGTTATAAATTGCCCTTTTGGAATCCTAGAATTTTTATTTTTCACAGCATATCGTATTAAAATGATGGTTGTTTAAACAAAGAAACATGGTTAAAATAAAATTAAAAAAGGTCAACATACTTAAATTAAGAAAAATATAGGAAAAAAAATGAAAAATAAAAGGCAGAAATAAAATAAAACGCAATCTTTGCATCAGAAAGAAAGAAGTGCAAAAATACCGGAATTAAACCATGATAATCAATTTCTTCTCGCCAAAAAACACGCCAAATTCCATAAACGCATGCGCAGTAAGAAAAAATACAATACAGAAACATGTTGTCCCGTCGGGACAATTGCTGGCCATGGACCGAACAGCCTTTCTACGCATGCGCTGCCTACTTGCCGCCTTATAACTTGCCGAGTGTAAAAAGAAATTAAACTCGGTCAGTTATAAGATGGTCCATGGCCAACAATTGCCCCGACGAGAGAACAGCACGTTTCTGTATTGTATGTTTTCTTACTGCGCATGCGTTTATGGAATTTGGCGGGGTTTTTTTTCTTCATTTGGCGTCAAAAAAACGATCTCTTATCATAGATTAATTCCGACATTTATTGCTCTTTCTGATGCGATATTACAGTTTTTTTTAAAAAAAATTATTTCTAGAGTTAGTCAAAATTACATTTATACAATTTTTTTATTCATTATATTTAATGGAATTAGACCAACATTCGGAAAGCCAAATTATTTGGAAATAAACAAATAGCTCCATCTTAAAATTACAAAACAAAAAGATGAAATCATACCAAAAAAGCATTCAGAGTGTGGTATATTTAAATTCAGTGCGTGATTACTATATTTAAGCAAATGAAAATCTATCTCACAATTTCGAGCACCTACAGTGAACTTTACCTTGTTGAATAAAAGTCGCATTCGTTACCACTAAACTGTGCTGTTTCCTTGTGACCACTTCTACTTGTCCATTTTGTTGGAGCAATGCGCTTGTCGACATACTTTCCCATGCGAAATCAGTTTCCTGAAGTATTCACAACCTCCAAAGAAATTTGAAAGATACGTTTTGAATCACCCTGTATAGTTCTTTGTCTTTGTTTAGCAAGATGGATGATTGAAAGGCAACGCAGAACCCAGTTGTCGGAGAAAAGTTTTTAGGTGAAGACAGTTATACATTGGTTACACTATTTCATTGGTTATACAATTGGGCGTGCTGGTCTTAATACCGATTGAGAACGTATAGGATGCTCTCTAAAAACGAATATTGCTGTACTTAACTTTTCCCTAGTAAATCCTTACTTTTATTGCTTTTGCGTCCAATTTTGAGGAACAACTTTTAAGTCTTACAGTTGTTAAAAGTAATAACTGCATACTATATTTAAGCAAACCATACACTGAATGCTTTTTTTTAAATATGCCTTCATCCTTTTTGTTTTGTACTTTCAAGATGGAGCTAAGCCCATTTTTTGGCTCAGATTGGGTCAATTATTTGATTAATATTTCCAAATGATTTGGCTTCTGGAATGTTGGCCTAATTTCAGTAAATCTAACGAAATAAAAATAAATTGTACAGAAGTAATTTTTCTTTATATTTTGTTAAACAGAGTAATTTAGGGCAAAAAAAAATTGTTTCAAAATAAAAACAAACATATCTCATTTAAGAGTAATTTTTTCCTTCGCTTTTAAACAATTTCACGGACTGTCGATAAGTCATCGGCAATAAATCATTTCCACTCCGTTGCGAGCGATGCATCATTCTGAAAACACGCTGCAAAACAATGTACCCGTTGCAAGAGAACGAACCTGGGGGAACGACACGGGTAGAGGTCTTGGGGTGTTAAACACATGTTAACTGCACGCTCTATCGTGATAAATTAGTATTGTAAGAGACATGTTAAACAAAATTAATAATCTTCTTTACCCACATTCAAGCTGCAATTAACGTTGAGGACGGTTTAGAGAGATGGATGAGAGAAAAGGGCACGCTTAATCTTCGGACTGCGTAATATAATCACTGTTTTGATGCATTGTTTGCCGATAAATTCAAATATTATTCAAACGAATAAATGGATACTATATATTATACGATAATAATAGGATGAATTAAGAATCTGTATTAGTAAAAATGGACATTCTAAACTGAGGAACACAAATATGTAACAGAAAAGGGATACTTATGTATTAAACCATCGACGCCAACGATTTAATAACTCATTGGTGACGAATTCAAATTTGGCGATAAACCGTAGAAGCCAACGAAATCAACAAAATTGCGGACGACAGTTAAGGTTTGAATAACTTTTTTAAATAATGGCTGTTTTTTGCCATTATTGGCGTTTTAGTAACTCATTGGCGACGCATTCAAATTTGGCGATACAGATAGACGCTCTAATACGTAAGTAACGGAAATGGATTGATTGAATTATAGTACAATTATATTAAATTTCTATTTTAAAGCAACACTAGGGCTGTTTAAGGACGGACCTTGTCATTTTGAACCACGGTCAGATAACGAGAACGATATCTGAGCTTTCTTTCCTCCCCCTCTTCAAACTTCTATATCATACCATCTGACCGTTGACCTCAACGGATTTAACATGCACCAGACTACAGTTCTACAGACTACAGTTTCGTGTTTAATGGGTTTATTTCTCAATAAACTAAATCAACTATAAACAACATGGATTGAATAAAATTTTGGCAAAAATAGTTGTTATTCATTTCAGATGTCAGATCTGAAATTTGAAATTATTTTATTTAATAAAAACATTGAAGTTGTTAGATTAATAAGTTTGCTTTTTATTGTATAATAATACTAATATTGGATAATAATAATTGGTTTGGACAATCAATGTTTGATTACAGAATTTACAAGCACAACTAGTTTCACTAAAATCTTACGAAACACAATTTCTTTCGGAAAATTAGGAGGAGAAAAAAATGAAGGGGGAAAAAATCGATATTTTAGTTTAAAATATTTTGATCCATCTGCCTTGACATTAATTTAAAAAAACCAAATTTTAAATTAAAGCCAGCGATAATAACGTGCACACAAAAATATATTATCGACACACCACACTGCGTTTATAAATGCATTTAAATAAAGTGATTAAAGGATTTTTTGTTAGATATATTTAAACATAATTATGAAAAATTTATTTAAATTAAAAAAATATATATACGAGGAAATAAAATGGATATGATGAGTAAAGTTATTTTTTTATTTTTAAATTTGTGTGACAATATTCTTTTTCAAATTTTTGTGCAGCAACATTTCTCAATATCACTGAAGAAAACTTTCAAAATTTCGAATAATTTTTAAATTAATTAAAATTTTAGGAAAACGCTTTTCTTAGTGAACACGTATTACTTAAGAAGAAAACTAAAATTCAAATATTCACTCTGTACAGCATTTTTGAATCTTTTTTATCGTCTACCTCGCATCACGTTATTTCCAAACAGCATGTAAGCCTATAAACACTTTCATAGGAAAATCTCAATGAAAGATTTATAAAGAAGCTTGCCACGAGAGGGGTACAGTCAGTGCGCAGGGTTCATGGCACTTTAAAGATATTTTTTTTTATTCGAGTGCGTCTGACCTCGATCGTGATCCGGGCAGCTGGTGATCATCACACATTTAAAAAGCGAAAAAGGGCGATTGTAGCCTGACTTGGCAACTTCCGCATTTTGATGAGAAAGATTGTGTTGAAAGTAACGTTCTTGATAGATCAGTTATTTTTTATTTTAATTAATGTCTCCGAATGACAAAAATATTAAATTAATTGTAGGAGTTTAGAGCGTCTAGAGTGATAATTAAAGAAACATGGAAAGAAATCGTTTCTTATGAGCAGTAAATAAATAAATAAAGATAAAAAATCAGCAAAAATTAGAAAAATTTTCATCATTTTTTTTGGAATTTTTGAAGCCCAATTAAAATTATCAGAACATATTTTATAAATAATCGAAAACGAAATAGTTAAAACGAAATGTTAAAATAAAAAAAATGGATAAATAAAAGTAAAATAAATAAATAAAGGCTTTTTTTGTAATGAGCAAATCCCATTTTACGACTTTCCTAGTCGAAGGAATTCATGCGATGTGGTAGACAGACTTTCTCTCCGGAAAACAGAGCAGCGGCTTTCAGAATTTAAGTGACATTGAGCATTTGGCGAGTATCGTGTGAACATAAATGAAATCTAATCTTGAAAAGCTATCTTTCAAAATAAGTAATCTCCTGATTTATATTGGTATTAAATTCGTCAATCTGAAAAAAAAATTCTGCAACTATTCAATATAAAAGAAGATGACTTAAGATTTATGAAAACATGATGTTTTTAACCAATAATATTTTAAATTTTCTAATAACACTTAGTTGAATGAAAAATAGATTGAAGAATTATATCATGTTATCGTCTTCATCTTACGATTTGAAAACAAGATTTGATGTAAAATATACAGGTTTTGACATCAGATGCTGACATTCCTCTGATACACTCAATTTTTTTGAAGAATATGGTGGTGGTAATTGGGATTTTGATTGACATCGATTTGAATGTAACATTCAGAGTAGTCGGTGAATTTAAATTTTAGAAATATTTGCTAGTTATTTTTGGAAATATTAAATGGATATTATCTTTATTAATATAATTATAATATTAAGTGGATATTATCTTAAGTGGATTAAGTAATCTTCAAAAACACATACCAAGAATCACAATTAATAGTTTAAGTAAAAATTCTAAATTCGTGCCCGGGATCAATAATTCATAATTATTGTTCGCCAATATCATGCAGGGTGAGGGGATATAACATTTTTATTATATATATATATATATATATATATATATATATATATATATATACTATTAGAAGCTTGCATACATTTTGATAATTTTTTTTCCTTTTGAAAAGACATATATTGAGAAAAAATGGTACAATGTATATCAATTAAAATATTTTCTGTTATTTTCTACAACTTGCTCCCGTTTTTGTCCATAAATGCGATTGTTAGTCTACGAATTTTTCCGGTCCTCCGTCCTTTCTTTGTCCTTTACATCGAAATCGCCGCCCTTAAATCACGGAAACCCAAACCCAGAATCGGGATGTGACGGAGCAGCACCACGAGTTTCTAAAAGAGTCTGATGGACTTCGGCAGCAGATTTCTTCAAATCACAAACAACAAATCACAAAACAAACACTATGAATGTCGGAATTTGGAGCGCTCCATGATAGGAATCTTTATACACGGTGTAACCCAATAATACCAACTGGAAAACTTTTAAAGTGAGGACAGTAAATTGATAGTAAATTTGTGAAAAATGAAACTATCGTCGTTAATATGGATGCTTCGCACTTTTACCAATAGATGTCTCTGATTGAAATACATGCAAGTTCCTAATATTATCAGCATAATTTCACGCATTTCAGAAGTCCATGGAGTCTCGTATGTTATTTGTGTATCAACCTAAACAGGATTAATATAAATTTATTAATATATTTGTTTAAATTATTTTTTGTTTGCTCAAAAAGGGCGTAGGAGTGAAAAAAGCCCATGCGCTTTTAAATAGGAAATATGAGGGGGGTGCTAACAGCTTCTGTATTTCTCAAATATTACCTTACATTTAAACCATGTCTTTGGTACCCATGACGTCTATATTCGAAACCATATTCTGAAATTTATGCAAAAAAATTCATTTTTACCAATCTAGCTAGTGCATCACGTAGCGCTAAGATTGCTCTTTTCAAAAAGCATATTTTCTGATTTCTTTTCTTTAAATTAAATATGCGTTATGCAGTGTAAATAACGCTTAGAAACTCATTTCAAAAAGCTATTTATTTATTGAGTAATAATAAAGATACTCTTTATTTCTTACATCTTGTTTATTTTTCTCAATTCTTTGCAACGATATTCCAGTTAATTTAAATAATGCAGATTTTTATAATTTGAACCGTACCTAACAGAAGTCCATTTTCCGAAGGGAATTGACTTCCAGAAATACGATCTTACCATTTAAGTAGAGTATTTGGGGCATAAACTCCTATTTTAGGAGGATACATTATACAAGAAAAAAAGAAAGAAAGATGTTTTCTTTTGCTGATAGACGAGGAAGACATTTATAAGGAATCATTTCCTTCTCAGAGAGGGTTTTTTTTCAATTTTAAGTAACAGGGAATAATTTCAAATAGCATTTAAAGCAGGAAACACAAGACCACAATCGTAAAAGTTAAATTAAGAGGAAATAGCGCATTCTTAAGTGGACAGTATGGCCCAATAATTTTCTGCTCTGCTTTTTTTAAAAAAACTCTTCTCTCTGAACCAAAGTAGCATGAAAACTTTCATTTCACTTTCGGCTGAGCTCGCATCTTGCGGCCTCGACTTTCGCTTGCGTTTCTAATTAAGGATGTCACTTACGAGGCGCAATCGAAAATGATTGTGTTACGCAACCAAATATCCGCGGCCGATAATTGCTCTGAAGATTATTCTCTTTTTAATCCCAGAACTGTTTTTGATGAGCATACTCGTGAAGCGAAAAGTACAACACTTTGCGTTATGACGAGTTTATTCGTCAGGAATATCATGAGAATTGACAATTTTCAGTGTGAATTACAATTTTAAGTGAAAATTCAAACATATTCATAAGTTTCAAGATGTTTAAAATATTTTGAGGTCAAGCCGAAATTAAAGCTACACACAAAAGATTATTATGCATTGGATCATGCTTTGGTCAAAACTATTCTCTAACAATGAAATTTGAAGACAATAAATTAATTTTTTATGTTTATTTTCGTTCATATGCCAAAAACGTACGTTAATTTAAGTAAATAAATAAATGTGATCATCGAAATAAAAAAAAGATTATAAGTCATGTCATGACAACACCATTTCATACTACATATATTCTGTGAGTCTACTATAAATTTGATAGTTAATTACTTAGTAGATAGATGGCAAAAAGTTTTTTTTATTAAAATATAATATTGATTAATTAAAATAATCTAAATCCTAATTGTTTTTTTTTCAATGATTTTGAAGTATAGCAGTGCAAAAAATATTTTCACTCTGTTTTAATATTCAAAAATTAGCCTTTTAAAGACCCTTATTTTATTACCGAGTGCCACATTTAAAATTTTTATTAAATTGGGCGAAAATTAGTTTTCAACACAAATTTTTTATCATTCCATATTCGTCCATTATATAATGCGAATGTCCTGTCACAGGGACAACGCGTTTTCCGCATATTCTAGGCGTCCTGGGTTCGAGTCCCGGTTCGGGCATGGTTGTTTTTCATCTGCTCTATCAGTGAGATGTCGGAATGTGTCCCCTCCCCCTGTAAAGGGTCTTTGCAAGCGAATGTGATGCCCGAGTAGCTAAGACATGCTTTTGACCTTAGTTGGCGCTACTTAAAACAAGAGACGCACCCTCGGTTAAAAAATCGCTGACTGCGTCAGTGAGCCTATCCATGGCAAGTGCCATTAGAAATAACAACAACCATTATATAATTGTAAGCAATAAAAGAACAAGCTTGTGCAAAATTCAATAGCTTTCATTTGATTAATTAAAAATTAGTAACCGATTTTTCAATTTATTGTTAACTGCCTTAAATATATTTCGCAAATGTTCTTTTTTTAATAAAAAAAAGTTGGTAATACGTCGCAGCTGGTCCTTTGTATAATTTATGTGGTGTTAAAAGTTTTACATGCTGAGTTTAATGATTGGTGCTGGGTCACAGGGTCCTGAGGGTAAGGTCTCGGCTACGGAAACGGAGGGTTTCAGATTTGAGACACGATTACCCCAAATAACCATTTAGCAAATGTATCTGGTTCATGTTAAATCCGCGGGGACCTAATCATTCTCCCACTGGTATGGTGTGGAAGTTTGGAAAGAGGTGTGCCAGCCCAGGCATCTTTCTCGTCATCTGATCAGGATTCAAAGTGACGAGGTCTGTCCCACAGTAGCCATAGTTTTGCTTTAATAAACAAGACGTTATTATATCAAATTAAACTAATGCCGGGTGTAACTAGACAGACCAAGACGAGTAAAAGCAAACAAATCTAAGACATCATGATGCTGCAGACTAGATAGACACACCCTTCCATAGCCATGAAAAAAGAACGTAAGTAAACAACCGAATGATTAATGGGCAACATGCTCCAGAAAATGTTCTCTTTGCTACTTTTTTAAAACTCAGCGGTGGCACTTTACAACTTTCACCCCAATTCCTGCGGACCGGACCCAAATTCGTGCAGACCAGACGTCTAAAAACCGAGGTAAGAGAACCATTGCCAATGGCTGCTTAGATACGGTTGCTAGGCAACGCCGGATCGAAGCGGCTTAAATGTAAGCAAGATCCTTCGGAATTTCCCTTTTCTTCTCCTCCATCATCCGAGGAGAGTTCTAATGGCTTTTCGTCTGGTCGAGGCGCGTTCCATTCGGTTTGTTTTACTTTTTCGGCCGGCCGGTCTATTTCGGGAGCACGCAGCTAGCCTTTCGAGGGAATTAAAATAATCGCCCCAAAGATGGCCGACGCTCCGATGAAGCAGAGTTAATGCGATGACGGGTTATTTTGAGGAGAGACGAGATCTGTTGGTGAAAAAGAAAACACTGGCTGAAATTTAAGGAGATTCGAACTTCATCATATAGCAGCGTAATAATGTTTTATAAATGCTTTTGAAAGGCTTGATTGAATCAGCCATTGCACTCTGTACGTAACGAATCTTAAATCATGCAAACTATTCAAAGAATTCCAGCTTAAAAAATTAAACATATTGTAAACAACTAGACGCTTGAAAGACGCTAAAGAAATAGTAAAAAAGAAATGAAAAAA
This sequence comes from Argiope argentata, assembly GCA_026289955.1. Taxonomy (NCBI): domain Eukaryota; kingdom Metazoa; phylum Arthropoda; class Arachnida; order Araneae; family Araneidae; genus Argiope; species Argiope argentata. Next base: position 1,174,978 of record JAOUZG010039747.1, on the reverse strand, counting down.
AAAATTCTAATATTTCTTTTTGATTAAACACAAAAAAATCTTTTAAGCCTTTATTTACCAAATTATTTTATTATAAATTTTTCAGATCAATTTTTGAATAGTTAGTTAATATTTGATACATAATAAACCCAGAGAGAAAAAGAATTAATTAATTACATTAATTTAATTGATAATAAAAGAATTTTAATGATATTTTTAAACTGAAATCTACTGCTTTATATTACTGCTTCGTATTCTTTTAAATGATGTTAGAAAAAATAGTCTTGTTATGAAGATATAAATCAAATTTAAACCTTATTGTAAAGTATCGTCTGTAAATAAAAGGTTAAGATCTTCGCAATGATTATCTACAGACGTTGTTTTATTTTTGTGATTATATGATTGAAAGCAGTATTTATAAATTGCAATATTTAATTATTTTTGAAAAATTTAGTAAAATTAAAGTTGAAAATCGTAAAGAAACATGAATGATTTTGGTGTACAATGCAGTTATTGAGCAAGAATATGCCCGAGATTTATTATGGAATTAAAATCTGCGTATAGATTAATTTTTAATCAGAAATTCAACTTTTAATGTCTGTTTTTCGTTCAACTGTCTGACCTGAAGAGCCTTTTCAAACATTTATCCCATGCATATAAGATGAAAATATTATCATAATCTGTTAAAGATGGGCAGTTCAAACATCAAAACAATTAAATAATAATATATTTAGTGGATTAATAAGAAAGACTAGAATATCGAAGAATTCAGTTAAATATTCCTTTATACCACCCTATTATGTTACGTAGAAACTTAATGGTGTGAGCTTGGTTTTATTTTAGTTATATTAACGTATTATTGTAAAGTAATACTAGGGCTATTTTGGGACGGACCTCGTAATTTTGAACCACGGTCAGATGATAAGGACGACACCTGAGCTGGTACCCTTCCTCTCTACACTACTTCACACTAATGAAAAGATGTTTGGCCTGACGGATTTAACGTACAACATACCCTCTTCCAAGACAGGGTTTCATTGTAATTGGAATCGGACCTGAAACCTCCGGCTCACATACCGAGACCTTACCACCAGGTCACTGCATCCAGTAATTTAATGGTCAACCTAATTAATATTAACACACATCCTATGTAAGTAAATTTCCTATTTTCGCAAAATAGAGCTGTTCTAAAAAAGCTATAAACTACTTGATTGGATCTTAAACGGTACGTTTTTCCGCAAAATTAATTTCATTTTTTTCCAGAGTTCTGGAGAAATATATTTTCAGCATTAAAAAAAAAAGATATCCTTCAATGTATGTTTGAAAATTTACATTTTATACCCTAGAAAATAACGAACTTTTTTCTCAAGATTCTACAAATCATAAAGCGGCATTTGTTGGTTAGAAAAATTTCCACGGACCGGCTGTTGTTTAGCTGAAATAAATTCAAAGCTTCTATCCACGAGGAGTGTAACTTTAAAAGGCTAACGAGTCAAGACTGTTTTACTAAACGCAATTAGCGAACCATGGATTTTCTAAAAATTTAGATATCTCAATATTTTTCACGGTGCATTTACTGACAGAGTTTTCCAAACTTTTTGCAGTATTTAGGTTAGAATATTTTTCTATTTACAAGCTTTTATCTTTTTAAAATTTCTTAGAAATTGGTTATTGGTTTACATCTGTGTGAACACTTAGTACAAGCACTGGAAAAAAAGCCTTAATGCTGTCGCTATAGATATTTTGTTTTCGTTTTCAATATTTTTTTCATTTGAATTTTTAATTTCCAGCCCTACACATGATCTCATTTCAGCTTCAGAGTCCAACATGCTTGATGCGATAGAGAGATAAAAAAATCATCCACACGAGGACAGTTACTGGGCACAATAATTGCCCTCCGTCTCGTCCCGCATCTGCCCAAATGTGACCAGTTGAAACAACACAGTCTAGACCGCGGCAAACGGTCCTCCCGATAAGTTAACTATTTATCACTGTCCCAGCGTCATCACGTGATCTTTCTGAGATAAAGCAGCGATCACATGGGGCCAACTACTGCATGTCATTGAAGGTCCCGTCTACATCAGGAATACCAAGTACCCGCAATGGGGCAGTAGCAGATTATTGTTCCGATGAAGCAACCACTTGCCATTGCAGTCATGTGTTGATCCTGAGGTAGGCGTGGCTTTCTATTGCGCGCAGTAACTGGCCTCATGTGAAGGCTGCTTGAACTCACCAGTGGCGTCCTTGTTGGCGGGTGCAATCAGTCCCATGGACGCCGACTTCCTGGCGGACGGGCTCTCTCCGGGAGGTCTCGGCCAGGCGATGAACTGGGACCGGTACTCTGTGGTTTTGGGCATGGTCCCTTCTTCGGACTGACCCGGAGTGCCCGGGTTGCCTCGAGGGTTCGTGCTCGGAGGGAAGCTGGCGCTCATCAGCTGCAAAGACAGACGGGCAGACTTTGTTTATTATCTCAGTTCACAAGGTGAAATAAGGGTTTAATGCATGGATGGAGGATACGTGTTATTGGCAATGTGTAGAGAGTCGGGCATTGCCTTGGAAATCAGAAGTTCTGATTGTTATTTGATAATGAAATCCTATATTTTGTCAGTTTTTTCAAAAAATATAAAATTTTTAAATTTTTTAATCATGTGAGAACATGATGGTGTTTCTGTTTGAGGTTTTTGAAGCCTCGAAATGCGTAGGCAACAAATTAGCGAATTGTCTATTTTGAGACAACAATTATCAATTGAGTTGAATCAACTATTTAATACAACAATTCATCTTTTTGGATTATTAGAAGATAGTGCAGAATGTTATCACATTTGGTGATTCATCGTCAAACAATTCTTTAAAAAATAAATTTAAGTCAATGGCAATGTTGTAACTTTTTTTGTGGTTAAAATTTTTTAATCATTTGAGAACATAATGTTGTACAAGTTAGAGGTTTATAAAGCTACAAAATAAACGTACAGAAAATCAGCGATTTATTACTTTCGGGGGCATCCATTTTCTACTTTTAGGGTTATTAGAAAATGGTAAAGATGATTGTCACATTTGGTGACTAATCGCTCACAAAAAGTTACACCTTGTCACGAATGTCCGCAATGTACCCGATTCTCGATATATCGACGCATGCGTATTCTGACAGTCACATGACTGTTTCAAACTATTTAAATTGGTTGATGAGTTAAATTAATTAAGATAAACAACGAATTAAAATAATAATGTTTTCACATGATAACATGAAATTTGAGATAGCAAGTTTCCTTTTTACTGTTTAAATTTTGAATACCTTATTTTGCTCTGTTAATAATAGTGCCTATTCCTACACAATGCCAACAACAAGCAATAATATATATGTATAAAAATTAAAGCCAAAATGCATATCGACAATATATAAAGCTCCATATGCAAGAGGATATCAAAAAGGGTTGGAATAGCAGTTTCAAAGAAATGATATCATTTAAGGTATTACAATCAAAATATTCAATTTATAATAGGATATAGCTTTCTTACCAATTCTGGAATGTATTTTGGAAGTTTGCTTTCCAGAAACTGCCTGGAAACTTCTGAGATTATATTTCTTTATAATATATCCTTTTTCGTCTTCTAGTTATACTCTATATTTTTAGAAGAGCAATTCGAAATACATGGTATGATTCATACCAGACAACTAAAGTTTGTTTAACATTTTTCTAGACTTAAAAGACAACAAATTTAGAATTTTGATTACACAATTTTTATTTCCAGTTAATTTGTTTAATTTAAATAACATATAATCTCATATCCCGTATAATAAAATTAAAATCCTGTCAGAGTTTACTGTATAAGAGTCGAGTTTAATTGAAAAAGGAGATTTTTGGAGGAAACCTAGCAGAGCTTTTAAAAGTGGCCACCATAAAACCATGAAATTGCAGCATGCTTGTTAACTAATCATGCATGATTTAATAAGGCACATTTTGTTTCCTATTTTGTATGGATTGAGAAAACATGCGCAGGAACATTTATCAACATACAGATAGAAGGAACGAAATACAAAAAAAAAAAAAAAAAAAAAAAAAACATAAAGTTAATCCAAAAAATTGCACATTTTGAAAAAAAATGAAATGATAGATTCTAACTGTATTTATCGTCGTTATTAAGTTTCAATCTTCATATTATGTTATATATATATATTCAGGTAAGCTATTCCTCCTATTTGTAAGTGAAAATTTTCATGTGACAGAACATCTATCAGAATTGAAATTTAAGATTAATTAAAAAATAGGAATTGAAATATCAAAGAAAATTCAGAAAAAAAATTAATTAATCTGTGAACTGCTATTTTTTCTAAATTCTTCTTTATATTCCGAAGAATTTTTAAGAAGAAATCAAGCATTTGTTTCTCTTTCTTTCATTTCTATTTTAAAAGAATTAAAGATCTACGACTAATAAAATTCAATTCAAGAAAAGCATACTAAATATCATATCTGTTTAACTAAAAATTACGACCATAAAATGAATGAGTTTCGAAACTTCAAATTAAATTCTTGAAAACTTAGAAATTAAATTCTTGAGAATTCAGTTTGATACATTTTAAGAAATCTATACAAAAATTCGTGAATGCTTTGAGAACTGCATGCAGGTTTAAGAGTAGCTCTTGTCCTCCGAACAGAGTTCAAAATTATTAGATTTATCCTAAAATGCTTCTCTTGTTATTCTAAAAAGGAATGTAAATATAAAGAAAGCAAACATTATGCAATGCAAGTTAACGATTCATGCAAGCACATGCAACAGAAAGCATAAAATAGTCCCTTATATTTTCACTATACTAATTTCACTTACAGATTTTTTTGGGTTAGTTTCTTAATTTATTACATTGAGATTACAATAATGCACAGCTTTCAAAAATTGTAATCACGAAATTGTCTTCTTGCAATGACGTTTGGTTAAATTTAATTAGAGTTTCAAACACAACCATATTCAAAAGAAAAAAAATTGAGACAATATTTTTCTGCACGAGCATAAAAATAATCTAATCTAAGCTTTGATTTGTATTTTATAGAATTTTATATCTTATTAATTGAGATACAGAATTAGAAAGTCTGATCAATCAAAATCAATCTGAAGAATCTCTTGAAATTCTATTATTCTATTCTTTATATAGATTTACAGAAATTTTTCTATGAAATGTGCCTCTTTTGGTACAAAGAAGGAAGAGGTGAAAACATAGTAAATAAGGACAGATATTAGTAATACGAATAAAAAAATATAGATATTAATGAAATAATAGATTAATTAACTAAAATCTCTTTGAAAAATTAATAAATAATGCACAGAGAGAGGTTTGACCATAAATCTAAAAACTTTGAAATCATTGCTTTAAATATAATATTTTCTTTCAGAAAAATGTGGTGAATACGATTCAAACATGTAGATTTGTCAACAAGATTCCACAGTTTATTAACCGCAGATGAATGATCCTTTAATTTAATATATTCTAAACAAAAATGCTATTTGTTTTTATTCATATAGCGTGTCCATTTTTCATTTCTATCTACAAGCTTTACAATCACAAATGAGTAAAAACTTGTTAAAAGTTTGTTTTTGAATGTTATACTATCATTTTAATGTTTGTCCCATCGACTCAGATGTAGTCTGTGATAAAACGAGAAAAAGTTATTCAACCTTCAAATGAATAATTTTTTAATGGTAATTTGAGCTGCCAAAGAGGAATTCCTAGTGTTTAAAACCGAGATTTTGATCAGCAACATCAGTTTTATTCACATTCACGCATCGTTATTCAGCCGTCATAAATGACTGGGGATGATCCTATTTCGCAGTCGGGCGTGCTGTCTTACCGGTTGCTTCTCCTCCGGTTTTCTGGAATCGCCTTCGTCAGGGTTTTTCGAACGGGCTCTGGAATCTTCATCGGGGACCTGAAAACAAAAACACGAGACACGCAGTTCAAATCTCACTCCAAATCAAATCCGATGCAAAAGCAAAAAAAAAGAAGAAAGTTATGATGTAGACAGAGGGGAGAAAGTGCATTATGTGGGATCCATCAGTGAGATGATACTTTTCTTTTTAAACGAAAAAGAATTTATTTACAACCTAATCCATTTATCGGGCACATCTTACAAAACTTTCTGTAAGTCACGCTAGAGAACATCGAACATTTATTCTTTTATAGGATGATGATGGCGATTGCACGGTCGTTGGAGACAGTGATGGTGTTCTCTTAAATGAAAAAGAATAAATTTCAAAAAAGATTTTGATTCTGAAAATCTCACTTATTCATTCAAAATAAATATTATCTAGGCAGAATACATTATTGCACAATATGCCAAAATATAAAGGGAAGAAAGCTTACGAAGATATTGATCGTAAACTTTTTAGCATTGCCATTCTTCTTTTTTGTTATAGTAAAACAAAACTTTGGCAGTTGTTTCCCTTTTCAAAGAATTCTTGAAATGAATTCATAATGATTATTCCGATTTCAGCAACACTGTATAATTTTGTGAAAAATTCGTAGATTCTCATGACAAAGAAATGATAAGAATTCAATCAAAAAACATACGTTCTGATGTTAGATATTCTTAACTTGTGGAAAAGGAAACTTTCAATATTTTGAAGAAAGGGTGAAAATGAAAGTTCTACCACCAGCAGCTCTGGTGTAAGAATTACAAATAACTGAATAACAGTAAAGAAGTTTATTCCATTTGTATTCCATCATAATAACTCTTACGATTCTCTGCTAATTCTAAAAATGAATACAGTTTAAACATTCGAATTATAAGGATTGTAGTGCACACATTCTGGTGCAAGATCTTATTTTTAATTATAAATATGAGGTCAGATTAGAGATTTGTACATCAATCTTGAGAATACTTTCTGTTATTGTAACAAATGATACAAACTCATTTAAAACAAATCAAATGTGCCACTTATCAGCAAATATAATAATTTATAAATTGAAATTGGTATTTCTATCACAGCGAATAAGCAACATATTACCATATTAAAACTAGATTTTGATCAGAATATTGTTATACTGATTGACGAATTCGAATTTCACATCGTTAAATTTTAATCTGTTTTAAATTCATTATATAACTGCAATGTCAATTTCTTGAGAAAAAAAAAGAGAATCTTTGAATTCAGATATTCTCTTACCAACGCAAATAGACATCACACTTTTAAAGCTGCATTCAAGCCAATATCAGGTAAAAATAGAAATATTCAAAATACTAAAATCTTCTCATCAACATAAGACTGTTTCATGAAAATATTATCATAAAATTACAAAGTGTTTACGAAATAAACAGCGAGGAAACCAATTAACAAAACTGGTTTCCTCGTTCTTGCTGCAATAATTTCCTTCATTTAATCGAAGACTTTACATATATGATTCATTTTAATTTGAAATTTCTATTTAACAACGGAAAAATTTCTTTCCATTCATTAATGTAGCATTGATTCAAATTGTTCTGAAGCTTTAATAACGATGAGACCAAAATGGTCGTTATTGATTTTGGAGAAAAGAAAGAATCTACACGAGCAGAAATAAAATTTTTGTCCAAGTTTTTCGAACTCGTATGTCGAGTCAGAAGTTGAAAACCTACAAGTAAATGGCCAATAGCATTAATTGGCGAGTATTATGATAAAGTGCAATAAATTTATTCATATCATTTGTGTCATTCTTAAGAAAATAGGATTTTGTAGATCTTAGATATTATGCATAGTTTCTTGTCGTTCGGACAAAAATATTTAGTTTTCAAAATGATCTTATTTTTTAGATAAAGACAATCGCCATTCTTTGATGTAAAATTCTGATTAGGTAACTTGAACATTTAGGAAGAAATTGATATATTACAGATATTACAACATAATTTTGAGATATCTGTTCATGATTAACATTTAGCTATTTTAAATAGCTTTAATTTATCTCAAGAGCACAAAATAATTATTTTACATAGTCTAAAAATGTGAAATACAAAATTTGATTGAATCCTTTTGCAATAATGTCAAATAACTTTCAGGTAAACGATAATAATAACAATTAAAGTAAAAGAAAGATGAGTAATACAATATTTTGAATCGTGCATTCAGATCTAAAGGCTCGTTACCACTGTGAATGAGAGAATATCAAAATAACGAATCAATAAATCAGAGAAACTTCAGAATAAGTCAAGTATTTGAAATGAAGCAGTCACTACTCAGAATCATCCGTAATTATATTTAATAAGATAATATCACCAGATTTATCAAGGAATTTTATGATGATAAAAAACGAAAACTTCATCAAAAAATCTGCGGTATTTCCCCCCCCCCCTTCTTGTACAGCAAAAGCTCACTGTAGCTGTTTGTAAAAAAGAGCGAGCCGAGAACTGTACCTTAACACAAGAGAGTGCATGAAAAAATAAATAAAAGGTTTAATAATGCCGAAGATATGTTTATCACGCAAAAATACAGTCCACTTAATAATAGCACTTTGTTACAGTGAAATTGGTCTGCCAAAATAAAAATTCAAAAAAAAAGAAGAAGAAGAAGAAGAAGAAGAAGAAGAGCAAAACAGCTAATGAAGAAAAATTAAATCGCTTGAAAGATTCAATAAAGGCAATCTTAACCAAGAGTGGCATTTACCAAGATGAAGACAAAGTCAAAGGATACTAGTGGCAATGAAATAGATGTAAAGTTCTGTAGATGGGGCATCACGATGCATTTAAGCCTATTGGTCGTAAGGAAAAAGTACAAAAAATAAATGATCAACAAAAACGAAACAATAGAGGACGTCATCTGTATTCAGAACATTCCATTCACAATCTATTATTTCATCCTCTGCATGGCATTTTTAATGTCTAAACATATATCTCATGGAATGTGTACCTAGCCTGTGATAATATCTTTTAAGATGGTCGAATTTAGGATATTATCAATCTAGACGCGTGAATTGAAGGGGAAAAAAGTGTTGTCTTCCCCGTGATCTGAGCTTCCGTGGTTTGAGTCCTGGTTCGAGCATGGTTCGTGTTCTTCTTTTCTATCTGTGAGACATGTGTCCCCCTTCCTTAAAAAAAGGTGTTGTACAAGCGAATGAGATGCGTGAGTAGTTAAGACATATTCTTGGCCCTAGTTGAAGCTTTTTAAAACAAGAGACACATCATCGGCTTAAAATCGCTGATTGAGCCAGCGAGCTTGTCCATGGCAAGTGCCATTAGAAACAACAGCAACAACAGGCTAATTGTACTATAAAATTCAACTTAAAACAATTACGTAATGTTACAAATATGTAATGTTGCTTCCCAGGGGGGATAGATATGTTGCTGAAAGGCTCTCTCTTAATTATGATAAATTATGTTTCAAGCTGATCGGATGCCAGAGCTTGACGACAGTCGACAAAATAGATAATGCTGGAATCTTCAAGAATTTCGACAAGACAGACAATAGGAGCCAAGATATTCTTTAATATTCGAGAAACTTCTCTGGCGTGTCTCATTGTTGTGCTGCGTGCGTGCTGCTGTTTGCTAGAAGTGCATTTACTTATTATTTGTGTGCTTCTGCCTGTGTATTTGTGACTTCGTGTTAGTAAAGTGGTCCTTTGTTATTGAGGCCTGTTGACTTTAAGTCTACATACATCCACTACAAGTGAACCCGTCGTCTTTATAAACTTACTGGATGAAATTTCGTAATAATATACTTATTTTTCCGAAGCAATAAAAAAGTCCTTGTATTAAATGACTAATAACGCATTTCCCGAGTGCAACGGGTTACTACTACCCTTCTACTTCTATCCTAAAAGATTCTAATTGCGGATAATTCTGAATAGATTCAAAATACAGACTCTTAATGAAGCCCAAGATAGATTCTCTGATTTGCCAATTTTTTCACTTTGGTATCTTCGACACAGTAACAGTAGAAAATAGCAGTGGTAACGAGCCTTACGACTTTTAATGATTTAAACTTGTTTTAAAACATTGGTTTTAACATCGTTGAAGGACTCCATTAACATGAACATGCTACAATACGACACATCTAAATATTTCAAAACAGTATATTCAACAATACACACAGTACACATTCAAGATAGCTGAATTGAAACATGCGCGTGCATTTAAAACATGCTATACATAAAACAAGTCATACACGGTCATACACTCATGCAGGTTGGATTCTGGATTGGGGAAGGTGCTATTCGTTCAGGTTGTTTGGAAAGAAGAAGGTTGAAGAAAAGTCGTATCCCGGCATACATCATAAAATTACTTAAAAACAAACTCATAAGTCCATATGAAAGTTGAATTATTGATGAGAAGGAGAATATTTCATATGATAATTTGGCTTGAAAAATGCCCGAAGGAAATAAGGCCCCTACAAAATATAGTGTTATTTAGAACAACTATCGTAATATTGTTTTTCTAGACGGTAGAGTAATATTATTTTCGGCATAAGAAATTGAAACATTTTCTTATGTTGAAATGTTTTACAACGGGCGTTAATAAAATTAAACTAAACCATTCTAACCAAAGCCCAATAGTTGATTTTGAAATTAGAGATGTAAATATACTTCAATTGAAACATTTTTTATATCACTTGAAGTATTTTTCATTCTGTATTATTCAATAAATACACTCTTAAAAAATTGCAAAACTTTAATTTTTATACATTTTCCCGGGTTTTTTTGTATTAAATAGAATATTTTCGGCACATTAACTCTCTCTTACCGTTCTTCTACGATCAAAACTGACCGAAATTCGAAAATAATAATGATATTTAAAAAATAGATTAATTACAATTTCCTTTAGGAAAACCACCCAAATAATTTTTTCAAATATACTTAAAATCTACATTAATTGATTTGAAATTTCATGATACCAAATTCAACATTTTATAGCTGATTCAATTTTGGTCGCAAAAAAGTCGATTTCTTTGTTTAAAATTTAATATGCCTGTATCAATTTACTAAATGTGATTAAATAGATTGGATAAAATTTTAAATTTTTGGACTTTTTTCGTAAATACATTTATCAAGTGTAATAATATAAAATATAATTCCTTATATCTTTTAAAGCATTTTTAACTTTAAGATCTCTAGAGTTTTAGGAATTATTATTATTATCGCTATTAGGCTTCATTTAAAATGGACACCTCCGTTATAATAAGTTTTAATAGATTGTTTTATTTCCTATAAAGACTGAAAATTAAAAGTATCACCAATTAATCAAGAATTTTATATATTTATCTTCCATGTATTTGCATCAGTATTAAACTTTAAAAGACTTTACATTGAAAAGCGAAATTTGATTGAAACCAATTTTTAATAATTCCACGGGGATGACGTGGAAGCCATCTAAAAGGTATGGGATTGTTGTTTGGATGCGAATCAGAAAAATCAATCTCAGAAGGATTATGGAGGCAAGTTAGCAGAATTTCTCTTCTTTTCTTCATTCAATTTGACATACGAGGTAGTTCAGAAATACGAGTATTTTTTAACCTTTTGTTTTTACTTTCTCATAAATAATCACATAATATTGGGAAGTCTTATAAATTTTGACGACTTTTAATAAATACTACTAAGTAATATAATATCAATATTAAATAATTCATTTAAAATCAAAAACTGCTTAAATGCTAATTTACGAGAGAAATATGTTCTTGACATTTTTGAATGTATTTTCAAAATATAGGATTTAGATGATTTCTTCGAAAAGAATACAAATCCTCTTCCTCCATCGAGCGGATTTCATTCACGAATGAAAGGGGGGATTTACGGGAGTACAAGAAGGGTATCGGGGTGGAGAGATCATGCATGTTCTTCTTCACACAGCATGCATCACTTTCTAGGGAGGTTTACTCTTTTTGTAATAAAGTGTAATACCTGGAATACGGCAGTATATTTAATGTCCCAGTTTTTTCATTTTTTTAAAGAAAAATTTCAAGATGCCTCTTTTCTAACCCTTTCACTACTGATCGGCCCAAACGACAGTATAAATTTTATCCTGCATTGCCGCTGTTTCAAAAGAAAGGTGCAAGATGTAAAGCAAGAATATCCTTGTTGATAACTTGTTTTACAATATGCTCTCATCGTTTCAAAATTAACTGGTCTGCCAGGAGAGAATTTACATGACCAGTTGGGCCGGATCAGTATTCAAAAGGCCAGACATCTAAAATAAGATTGAAATTCCCAAAACTTTTGAAGAGATGTGTAATTAAGAGAAAATTCACGCTCTCAAATATTTTCCCCAATTTGGACTTCTCAAATTTAAATATTAAATTCAAGTTTAAAAAAAGAATTATTATAAAATGCAGAGTTATATTTATACATATATCTTTAATTTAATATAGAATTCCTATTGTCTATAGAATTTTCTAAATCTGTTTGATTAAACGATAATTCCATTTTCCTAAATTTAAATTTTACACAGAACAGGTTTGATATATAAATCATTATATGTTTTCTAAATATGGATTCGAATATCTTCAATTTAAATCAGTGTTAGAAGATTTTATATTTAAGCTATGCAACTTTTTTATTATAAAAGAACAACAATAAATTTTTATATAATAAGTAAGAATATCTGGGCTCCAATAGCATTTTGGCATCAACAATTTTGTTGATTTATGATTTCCTTTTGAAAGTGGATTTATCAATATAATTTTTTTAAAAAAATAAAGTATTTTTAATAAGATCTTTGTTTTATTTAAAATTTCTTTATACTAATTGCATCTTTTTGGAAAAAAAAATCTTATTTGATTTTCAGATTTTTGGTTTTGGTGATTCATCTGCTTAGGGCAATCGCTTTTGCATTATCACGGAAGTTGAGGGATAGATTTTGATAATCATTCTAAATAGTTGAACCGCGATTTTTCTGGCTCACTGTAGAGAATTAACTTATTAGAAGATTCACCGAGAATACAAACTAGGCATCTGTTTAATTTTTGGGGATCAACATCCATTCCGCATATGTGAAAATGTAGACAATAAATCACCGGTTCAGTGATCGTCCTGGAGTCCAATGTCTAATAAAAGGACGCATTCCCTCAATAAACTCTCACGCAGATTTAAAGCGACATGTTAACTAAGTTATGTTAATCAATTACTTCATCTGTGTATAAAAATTAGCAGGGTTATCCTAGTTTCATTAGATTGCAGTTTAAAATTTTGTGTTCCATCTCAAAATATAAAAATATGTTATGAATTTTGTGTAAATAAGATGTAAATTTTGATGTAAATATTTGAATATATAGTTTAATTGTATAAAATTATTTGTAATGGAATCGAGCGTCAGCGAAAAGAGGCCGTTCTTAAGAGATTTTCAACAAAAGAAGCCACATTTGACTAATTCGGGGATGTAGCGATGTTGGCGACATAATGAGGTCGCTAACGGTTTTCACTACACGCTAAAATGTGTAGTAGAAGCTGAGAAATAAAGATTTGTTTCTAGGGAATGTTGGAAAAATTTCCAGACTTGTCCAGAATCACCAAGAGATTCCTGTGTTTGCCCCCCCCCACTTTAGAGGGACGGTATTTAAGGCGCGGTACGGAGAGGAGAATAAGAATCAATTCGGAGAACGATCTATTTTAGTTGTCTTAGCTTGAAAGAACATCTTTTTCTTTTTGGTGGGCGTTCTATGACTTTGTTGTTACCCGCAATTAGCGAATTAATTAGTGTTAATTCGTTAAATATTTGTAGTTTGTGTTGTGTATATTTAATAAACGCTTCCTAAACAATAAAGCCTGCATTTTATCTGCAACTTCACTGTGCTCTTGTGAGAATTTTCGTAACGCTATAGTGTTATTTTAAACGATGAAAGTTGATATAAATAAACTAAACACTCTGCAAAACTCATTCTGAATGGGCACAGTATTTGAAAGAATGATTTCTCTAAAGAACAAATCTATGGTAAGGGACACACTGCCGTATTCCGGTGTCGGGCTGTCCATGCTTCGAAACGGTCTTACCGGCGGGGCCACTTTCAACCTCCGACTGATGGTCGAGTCCGCTGACCGGCTCCTGGGAGAAGCCCGGCTCTTAAAGTGATTCCTCTCCTCCGACTGCATTGATGACAGACACAAGAAACACAAAGTGAGGACACACTTTCAACTAGCACTTCATTTATCTGTTTATGTGTTTCAACGCTAACCGTTTTGTTTTTCAATATGAACAACCCTCTTATTTTCGTAAAATTTTAGTTTTTGATATGTATATCGAGTATTTATAGAAAAAACAAAATATTTTAATATGATATAAAATATAGTTTTTTTTGTAAGTATTTTACCCCTAAGTTATCCACGGATCAATTCTTTCAAATCATTTTATAATTTGATTTTAATGGCGCTAAAATACATGTTTGAAGATGTTACAAATTAAAAATAAATAAAATTAATTTCAATTCAATTGCATGTCACTTGATGATACACACAGTTTAGGAAAAATAATAATGGAAATAAAAATTGTAAAAAGAAGTTCAGAGATTTATATTTCATATTACAGATGAAGAGCTCGACGTTTTTCTGAAAAGCAGTATCTCACAGACAATTATAATTTGACACATACTTTTAAATATCAAAATTGTAGTACCAAGATATACAGTTAAATAAAATTATCTTTTTAATCAAAAGTCTCTTGGAAAGGCTTCAGTATCTCACGTATCATTTATCTTATTATAGAGATTGAAATAACAATAAATATCCTAAATTCAGATTATTAGGTCAAAGAGTTTATTATTTCTGAAATAAAATTATGTACATACTGATAGGGTACTCAGTATTATATGTATACTCAGACATGGAAAGATTAACGTGTTGGTGCTTTTTCTTTAAATGGAAGAAGTAGGTAGGAATAGTTCTTATGTAGTTCCAAAGGGAGCAGGCAAAAATGACATTTACTCGTTTCTTAAGGGTTTGGTCTTCTAATAGATGATATTGTACCATTAGTTTGATAATATTTTAAAATCTTTTTGTCGTTATCAGCTTGATTAAAGAAGAACTTTATTTTGGACTTTTTCAATAAATTAGATTTCTACATCAATACATTTATAGTAACATCATATTTTCCAGTAAAAACATTAACTGCTACACAGTAAAATTGGTACAACCATGCTCGATTTAAGCCATGTGACGACTATGCATGGCATACTAACAAGTGATTAGTAATTAAATTCGTTATATGGAAAGGTTCTAAAACAGGTTTTCTATTCCATTGAGGTTCTAAGTTCCCGAATGTGATTAAAGCCGAAACTGTCCTTTATTCTCTATGTCCAAGTATTCGATTGGGTTGTAAAAATAATTTTTCAAGAAAATTTTGAATTTTTTCATTATATGAAAATGAAGTCTTAATCCTGTATTTAAAAAACTAACTAAAACTAAAATAAACGTAGGTTTAAAAAACTAAAACAAGTTGTAATATAAGTGTGTTTCATATATGTGAGATAGAACTATCGATAGGGTTGTTTCAGTAATACACAACAAATAAAAATGAAATCGAAAACAGTGGTGTTTTTAATCGAATGGTTTATTTTATATTTAAATTCCTACTTTTAGTTCACATTCTCCCTATATATATTTTGTTCAAATTTTCAGTCGTTAATAAAATACTTTTTATACGTCCACTCAAGTTCAATTACACTTTTTAAAATGGTATTTGATATATTTATAATAACTCTCTACCTATTCAGCTGTTGTTTGTTCAGTTTTGGCATTTCTGTTAAAAAAAAGCATTTAAAAATTATTTTCTTGGAAATTCAAATGACTAATTTGCAAATATAATATTTAAACGTATTTTCAGAAAAATGAATATAATACTGTGATTGATTTGCAGAAAACATGACACCAGACCCACTTACTCGACGGTTCTCAGGTGGAATCGGGTCTCGAACCTGAAGCCCTACGGATCACGTGATCCGTAGGGC
>JAOUZG010039747.1:1145949-1158714 GCA_026289955.1 Argiope argentata | reverse complement strand
GCCCTACGGATCACGTGATCCGTAGGGCTTCAGGTTCGAGACCCGATTCCACCTGAGAACCGTCGAGTAAGTGGGTCTGGTGCACGCTAAATCTATCGGGGCCAAAAGCCCTTCCACTGGTATTGCGTGGAAATTTGTACAGGAAGACACCAGCTCAGGTGTCATCCTCGTCATACGATTGCGGTTCAAAATGACGAGGTCCGTCCCAAAATAGTCTTAGTGTTGCTTTGAAACGGGGAATCATTAAAACTAAACTAAATTGAAAGAGTTTAAGGCCATTGAATTTTGATCATGAGGCGACTTTGGTTATATAGCAGTTGGACAGTCTCAATGAATTTAGAGGCTTACGGTTTTAAACTGTAAAGAAAGTTTAAAGTTAAAAACATTAACATTTAAGGTGATTTGAGGTTTAATGTTCATCTAGTGATTGCATAGAAAGAAGAATATCTTCCACAGTTGAGTGCGAATTGCACTATAGTACATTGTGGCTATAAATACATTTTAAATAAATATATATTCCTTACAATGCTTCCTGCTTCTTCCTTAAGATAAAATCCTCTCCCCTTCCTTCTAAGATATCCGCTCTTTCGTGAAAAAATAAGAAGCCTTTGTTCTCTGAATAATAAAAAGTGATTTTTTTTATTTTTCCTGACTTTGAAATAGAGCGAAAAAGAAAACAAAAGAGGAAGCTTAGTATTTAATTTTTTTTCTTAAATTGAAAAGATATAAAAATAGTTTTTATTTTTAACATGAAATAAGTTTAATAGTTCTCAGATAATGGATCATGAAAAAGAAACCGTGACAAAAAAACAGAAAACATATAAATATTAAAAAATAAAAAATTAGCTGCTGCTTTTTAATTGAAAATAGTTTATGTATCTTGTTATTTACAAGGCACAAACGGATCTTATTTTTAAGAAAATAAAAAAAAAATTAAAAAGAAAAAAATCTTAACCGATCTTAGATTTCAAGTTATCATGTGAGAACATTATTATTTTGAAGTCATTATTTGTCTTGATTCATTTAAGTCATTAACCAATTTAAACCGGTGTGATTTTTTACCGGTGTTAAATCAGTGAAAAATCACCAGACTTTCCTATCGGTTTCTATCCCTCTCTCTATGTATAATGATAACTTTTTCAAACTTTCATTTTCAATTTTTGCAGCTGCCAAATAAAGTTTTGGAGCCCGATCGATTTTGAGATGAAATAACAGCTACGATTTCATATTTCTTAGTCAATCTTTTGAAAACGCACCTGATTTCAAAGAAGCATAAATAATAATAATGCAATGCTGGTAAAAGCAGATAAAAATATTTTCTGCCTATAAAGCTCGGGGACATCAAAGTCTCCTCACCAAAACAACATGTTACTCTCACATGATAAAAATCATTCTTATTACTTGCAGTCAACTCTTTAAGTATATGATAATCCAATGCTTACTAGTTGAAAATAAAGCTGAATAAAAAGTAAGAAATTTAAGCAATTAAAACAAACAAAATAATGGCCTATGGTAAATACAATAAAAAATTTACATATGCTTTTATGAAATAATGAAAAACAATCAAACAGACTTGAATACATAGCCTTTTATGTAATTCTGAAGATTTACAAAGATATTTCAAACGCAAATAAAATGTCGATTTTCTCACATAAATACAGTAAGACCCCGCTTAACGCGGGGGATACGTTCCATCAAAGTAGAGCGTAATGCGAAACAGCGCTAAACGAGGCTATCTTTACATGTAAATTTGGGGTTAGGGGAAGATGTCTAGGAAATTGGTTAGGTATTAAATTTAAAAAGTACGTTTTTTTAAATAAAAATAAAACCAAACATTTATTTCTTAAAGCCCAAATTAATACCCCATTAATTTTTCTTGCAAAAATAAAAAAATATAAATAACAAAACGAATATTCTTTAAAAAAACAAATAAAATTCTAAGTCAGTCATATTTAATCAGCCTTCCGCGTTTTCAGTGTTCTGCCTTTTTGTGACAAAAGCATCTAATGTTGTTTTGTAACGGAACTGTGGCAACGTCACCTAGAGGAAACATCAGCGCCACCTAGATCAGTATCCACCTAAGCCACCATAGCCAGTCGACCTCCAGCCAACATAGAGAGAGCGTCTCAATTGAGGACTGCCTTTTGTTTTTTCGTTAATGTCTTAATTGTTTTCGTTATGTTGTCCCTTATGTTATATAACTGTTTGTGTATGTGTTTATGTTTAGTAAATGTCTACAAATAAATAATGTTAAAAGCTAGCCGTGGTAGTTATTGAAGACAAACGGTTATAGTTTGCCTTTTTCTTTTGCGTTGTTCTCTTAAAAGTTCTTCATAAACGGACAGAGCATCTCTAACGCCACGCCTTACTTTTGAGCTCCTGTCAAAATTCGGATCATTTTCAATGAATTGATCCATTATTTCAGTTATGGTAGACAAACTCCTTTTTACAAACGCCATTGAAAATTCCTTTTGCTCTTCTTCTGAATCACTGCTGTCAACATTTTTGTTTTCTCTTCGGATATCGGATATGTACTTGAAACTTATCGCTGCATAATATTTCGGGGAATCCCCGTATGCTGCGAGCGATTTCGTGGAATCCCCGGGTTGAAATAAAAGAGCGCTAAACCGAAACAGCGTTAAGCGGGGTCTCACTGTATAAAATTAAACGATCAGGAAATTTAGTTTCAAAAGTAATTGGTTGAAAAAAACTAACAAAAAGTTCAAAACTTGGTTCATATGTATATAAAGCAACGAATTCAAAAACAAATCTGTAACATTTTTAACATTATTGCGATTAATTTAAGTAAGAAATTACAAAATTGTGTATTAGCCTCACACAAACAATTTAAACCTCATGTAAATAATAAGTAAAAAAAAAGCTTTTACGAATACGAATTTTATTAAGACTGCGTTATTTTATTTACGGATACAAAAATGAATTCTATTTCAGATTTATCCTTGTGACCATTATTTAAGATTTGACATTAATACATTTTAAGATTTGACATTAACATTTGAATTAATTTTTATAATAGTTTGATTTAAAAGCCATGGAAGCTTAATTTATTCAAAACTCTACACAATAAACAAGACTTCGTTAATTATAGCTAAATGAGGACTGCTCTGGCCTGGTGGTAAGGTCTAGAAACTTAAGGGTTTCAGTTTCGATATCATTGAATTCGATTCCGCCGAAGAACCGTTGTGTAAGTGGGTTTGGTGCACGCTATATCCGTGTAAGTGAAACTGGTGTGGTATAGAAACTTTGGAGAAGAAGTTTGCCAACTCAATTGTCACCCTCGTCTTCTGGATGTATTTAAAATTACTAAATCTGCCCCCAAAATAGCCGCAGTGTTGCTTTTAAAAAACGTGACAGCTTAACTAAACTAATCTATTTAAATGAGAACCTAACAATAAAAGAACTTAATGAGGTGAATAAATCTATACAAATTTCCATAAATCAGAAATGAACAATTACTCTGTCTATGCGTATCAAAAGCAGATAATTATGGAAACCATATTTTTTCGAGAATCATATCTCACAAAGGGTTGACCTTACCAGAGAAAATGGCAAGTTCATCCTAGACATTAAAAAAAGGCCCAATTTTCGGAAGGTTCCGCACGACTGACCATTGCGGATAAGGGCAATCGGTCACAGTTGGTCGAGCAAGATTCAATCTGGAACCGAAAATTTTCTCGACCCTTGCAAAAAAAAATGTCATCTATTTCGATTTTTTTAGGCCTTGATCGATGGAAGATGTTTTGTTCGATCATGTTCTATTTATTCTATTAAGAGAGATAAGATCTTCATTTGTTTGTAAAGGGAAGCGTATCGCAGAGATTTCAGCAGACACCCATTTTGAAAATGCCGCACAAAAAGATGGGTGAAAGAATTTGATTTGAATTTTTCCCCCACCGATTTGTTTTGTTGAATATACTCCAGGCAATTACGGGAGTAGATTGTATCCTGTGTTTACGGTTAGGTGGAGAAGAAAAATATTACACACTCTATCTCAGACAATTTATATTCTAATAGTCCAGCGGTAGATTTACTATTCATAAAGTTTTTTAAATAGGAAAATGAACTAATATTTTTCTTTGGTAATTGGCCACATAATTAAATTAAAAATCAGGTATTGTTTTCTTAGAATAATAAGGACAATAAACCTTTAATATGACATGGGTTAGAATTCATGAAAAAAGAATCGCGATTTAAGAAAAACAATTCTACGCGCTTCTTACCAGTATTCGCTGGCGTATTAACATTCAGGGTGCCCATAGTTGAACGCCACTTTAAAGTTGTCTACAGGCGAAACTATTGTGCAGAAAGATATGAAATGTTGTATAGGACATAATGAAGGGATGGGAATTTGTTTGAGCGAATAAAAAAATGGTTCAAAATTTCTTCACCAGGGGCAGTTTTTCAAATGAATTACACAATTGGCATATTTTTGACACATTTTTAATAAAAAAAACATGTTCAACATGACTGTCATCATTTTAAGTTACCATCAGGAATCGTAAGATAGTGTGTTCCACAGTTGACCACAGCAAGCTTGTCAGTGCCTTTCGAGCACAGTTTACGTGCAAGATGGAGCTCCTCCACATATTATCTGTTATGTAAGGACATTCTCCCTAATCATTTCACACAAGACAATGCCATTAACTGCCTCGTGATCTGGGGTCTCCCCGGTCTCCAGACCTAAATCAATGTGAATTTAGGTTTTGGGGACATTTAAAACATCTGGTAAGTAGTGATAATCCAAAAACTTTACCTGATTTAAAAAGAAGTATTTCATAGCATGTTCTTAGTATGTATTGTGGTCAACTGTGGAACATGCTCTTACAATTCCAGATGGAAGTGGAAAATGATGGTTGTAACATTAAGCATGTTTTGCTGTAATTAAATTTGTCAAAAATATGCTAAATGTATAAGTTGGAAAACTGCCGCAAGTGGCAAAATTTTGAACTTTTTTTAATTCGTTCAATTAAATTATCATATCTTCATTATTTCCTGAACAAAATTTTATAACATCCTGGACAATAGTTTCACCCATAGACTTTAAAGTAGTGTCGTTTAATTATGGACACCCTGTACATAGACAAATATAAAGAACAAAAAATTATTATTTTAAAATTAAATGAAATATTATTGAAATTGCTTTAAAGTGAAAAACATTTTTCAATAATATCGGCAATTACAATAATTTCAGTTAATACATTAATAATGTTATAATGAATTAATCTTGAATAACAGTCCTTAACTCTTTTAATTATATATTTTTAGCAATTATTATATTCTTGAATTTTGGTTTTGGGTTGAAGGTCGAAACACGGACGAAAAAATGCGAGTCACATTGTTGTTACGCCTCTTGGCGACCACCTAGGTTCAGCTAATGGACTTGGATATAAAGAATTATCGAACGGAATTAGGAAGAAATTGCTTTCATCTGAACTTTTGAAAGGAAACTGGTGCTCTTTTGTGTTGCACTCGATTGAAAATTTTAACGCATTCCGCCAGTAAGAGGCAAATAATGTAAATAAACTTTAAATTAACAATATTATTATCATAAACATTTTTACCTATAAATGTCGATAGATTCAAGCTTTGTTTTCATATTTATTGATTCAAAAAAAGCACCAGAGGATTTAGTTTCGTTCAAGTTCACAAAAAAGTTGAAATTTTTACTATGATTTAAGGAGAAACTATTAAATCTCTAATTTTAATTTTTTTGGAGTGGCTTAAAAAAGGATTTACTTGTTTTGGCTTTTTTTTTAATTTAAAAGGATTCTTAATATGATACTTTAATAAACTTTTTTAGAGTTGTTTTAAGGAAGAAGGAACATTTATTTTCTCTTCTGGAATTTTAATAAATTTTCTTTTCGGTCGAATGTCTTTACAGTTCAAATTATTGCAAATCATTTATAAGAGAAATTCTGCAGCAAAATGTTTTTAAATAAAAAAAATAAGAACCTCTGAATTGATGATTTTGTTTAGTAAAATACGGTAAGCTTTTAAAATTATTTAAATATATGACTCATCGTTTCATTATCATGCTCTCAAAGGTTAAAAAATGAATTTACCCATAAGTAAATAATACATTTGTTTCAAATAAAATTTAATCTTTCTTTTTGTTAAGAAGCAAATAATTAACTTTCAAAAAATGAAAAACATCAAATGACATAGAATTTGACTCTTTTATTTGTAATAAAATTTTTCGTTGGTCGAATATTAATAGTTGAATGAGTAATTCAACTATTAATAATTGAATGTTGAATTCATAATTAGTAATTTGGTTGAACGTTAATTGTTGGTAAACTAATTATTCATTGAATATTTAATTATTCAATTATTATTAATTATTTAATAATTGACGATTCATGGGTGGGGAATTTTCGGAATAGTGGAAACATGAATAAATGAAGTAATTAAATAATTAACGAATAATGAATAATTGTATAGTTAAATAAATAAACGTTGAATGTTAACAGTTGGTGAAATCCAAATTATGAATAGTTTCATAACCTAGTTGAATGTTAATAGTTAGTTGAATTATTAGATGAATTCATAACTAGAATATATAACTATTTATGCCTTTTCAAAATTAGATACTATGTTTTTCATTTAATAACAAATAATAAAACAATATGATTGCAGAAAGCAAAATAGAATCTAACAAATATAAACCCTCAACATTGAATCAGTTTTTCGTTTGCATTTTGTTAGCTTGAGTTCATATATGTCTATAGTTCCATGCTCTCATAGTTAAGGAAAAAAAGGGGATGTAACCATTAAAAAAGGAGCAATTTCTTTTAAATGAGATTAAATTTTATTTTCTGTTCAGAAATGGGTATTTAGCTTTCAAAGAAAATAATAACCATCTACTGACATAAATATTTATTATTTTATTTTAAACTAATTTACGTATCTTAACTAACTTATCTTTAGGTTTTCTCGATGGAACATTGTTCATATGTAATGTATACAAAAATGTTCAATGTGTGATGTACAACTTTCTAATTGTCGTCCAGTAACTAACTTCTAAATCTTTTGAAATAAGCATAAACTTCCAATTTGGACAAATGCTCTAAATGACGCAAAGAATGATATTTTATCTTGTCCACAATTTTATGCAGATGAAGGTTTATAAGACATTTATTGAGAAGAATCCAGGAGAATTTTAGGGAAAACATTTCCACTAGTTTTATTTAAAATACCAGTGTGTCCATATTATTTTACTAAATGTATCTGAGACATTATATAAATGTTAGGCTATTAAATATTTACAGCATTCCATTTATTAACGCAAACAAAATAAAATTTAATTTTTCATGCTACCAGGAGCAATTTATCAACTGGAAGTATATGTTTATCTTTAAAGGTTTATAATGTGCAAATAGGAAACGATTAGAGGGGACATCTCCTTTCATGACTATAACCGTAGTCTGGGCTCAAAAAATAGTTAAAAAACAAGTAACACAAAAAACTTTTTTTTAAAAAAATCCTACTTTGGATATTAAAAAAATTTTGGAAGTTAGGAAATTTTTTATTTTAGTTACTTTTTATGAGATATTTACAATTTTTGTTCTCGTGTTCCTCTTTAGAACGAAAGGATGGGTGCAGTAGCTTCTGAGGTTTAGGTTTATGGACCCCTGAGCACCCGAATAACGATCACCTATGACTCAGTACCCCCAGTTTTACAGTTCTTAACATGGAGAACTTTGCATCCAGGTTCGAATTCGCAGCATAGGGGACGCGAATCCAACGCCCGACCAACCAGGCTATCCCGACCTAACAACTTCAATCACTATAATAAAGCGGAGAAAATCAGTTTAAATTAATAAGCGGAGAAAATTAGTTTTAATTAATAAATAAAAAAATTAAAGAATTAATATTCGAAAAAACAATATTGACATCAAATGTCATCCACTACAAGTTTTAAAAAATTTATCTGAACTTCAGTGCATGATTAGAAAGTATTTTATTAACGATTGAAAATTTCAACAAGATTATATATATAACAAGGAAAGTGTGAGCTAATAATAAGAATTCAATAAACTAAGTAATTGTTTTTGCGGTTTAATTTAGAAATCCTTTCTCACTAGTGGAAAAAGTAAATCGAGTCTTTTAGTTAGCTTAATTACGCAGAACTTCTACTTACTTTCGCGTACAAGAAAAAAGTACCACAATCGAATTCCATGTCCGAGTGGAAGAAACAATTTAAAGAAATTAGTTTTATCAATGACAGCTGTGATATGATTGGTTGATTAAGGATTGAATCATGACACATTTTAAT
The DNA here is from genome assembly GCA_026289955.1 of Argiope argentata. Lineage (NCBI taxonomy): Eukaryota > Metazoa > Arthropoda > Arachnida > Araneae > Araneidae > Argiope > Argiope argentata. The sequence continues at coordinate 1,150,418 of JAOUZG010039747.1, read as the reverse complement.
ATAGTTTTCCTCATATGCTTAAAATGGAACTTTCAAACCAATTTTCATTCTTTTCCCATGAGCTAGAACTTTGAAACTTAGCATTGTGAATACCAATATTTCTCGGCGATAATTCTATTTTAATTCTTTCTGTTATTTGATTATCAAATAATTAATTACTTTAAATAAATTGTGATGATGTTATAAATTTGGGAATTATTAGTTTCAAAATTGTATAACAATTAAAAACTAGATTACATTAAATTAAAATTTAAAGATTTAAAAGAATAAATTAAAGAAATAAATACATCTAAAATTTTACTAGACTAATAAAAGATGTTTCTAAAACAGGTTTTAGATTTTTTAAAATTTACATTTTTGAGTGTAAACAAATAGGTTGTGTCAGAAATTGAACATGGGGATTGAATTATTTATAAAATTCCTTTTATCACTCTGTCCACACTTCTGGATATTTCACTTGAATTTTATGAATAAAAGTATCTTTTTATTGGCTAATAATTTCTCACACATGTTTATTAAGATCCTTCTCCATCACATTAATTTAAAGATGGTGACAGCTGTTGCCACATACTTGCTGTCTATGTGGTAAAGTGTGTGAACTTAATGATTGAATATCTGGTGGCAAACAACGGAATTATCATTTCTAACTCAAAAACGATACAAATAAAGAAAAAAAGAAAAGAAATGTGGAGCTTCTTTGATTTAGAACGAAAAAATACTAGCAAGAAGTGTAAAACACATTTTCATTTGAGTGCAACTTTTCAGTCGAGTGATTTAACAACTTGTGATAACAAAAGAAAAGATTATTCTTTAAACATGAAGGTGAATATGAACAAACAACGCAATTGTTAACACATGCCAAAGATAAAAGTATCTGTTGATAAATCATTGTTCTTAAAAAAATTTGTCTTTTTAGTGTAGAAATATGGAAATCGCGATGAAACGAATTTACATTTCACACGTTTTGTTCTTAGTATTATTATTCTCCAAGTGCCTTTAGTACTAATTCAAAGATTTCTACAATTTTGGAATTAAGTTTTTTCCCATATCTTCTTTCGTTTCCGAGAAAGGAATGCCAATTCCGCTGTTTGTCAATAGGTGGCACTATAACCGATTTAACTTTGTAGCACATGGCCGTTTTTACTGTGCACAAGCATTAAGTTTCTGGCGGTAGTTGTCGCCATACTTGAATTAATAAAGAACAGAAGGACTTTAGTGAACACTGTATATTAATGAAGACCACGAAAAACTGTTTAATGAATAGAGTTAAAATCGAATCGATGCAACTCACCCGGGCTCTCGAGTCGGCGTCCTGGGACACGAGACCAAGATGCGGGCCTACTTCGAGAGAGTCGGACGACTCCCCCTCGTCCTTGTCGTACAGCAGGTGGTCCCGGGCGGGCTGACCCGGGTACTTCTTCTTACGGGGAAGCGACGGTTCCGCAGATGCTGCGAAAGGAAAAGGAAATATTTTAAATTATTGCTGGCACAAACTTTTAAAAATAAATAAATGTCTTTGCTTTCAGATAGATTTTCAATAGATTTTTTTTAAACAGAAATTTAGAAGACCAAAATGAAAACCCTAAGAAAGAATAAGATGCTAAAACAAAGTCAGAATGAATAGGAACTTTATAAGGGTTGCCCAAATGAAAAGTTGACAAGTTGAAATGAAAATAATATCTTTATTGGAAATCATAAGAAATTGTCCTGGGCATTGTAATACGGGCCCCATCTTTTAGGTAGTACTAGAAATTCATATATGTATTTTAGTCCTTTTTTTGGCAGATACAATGAAATAGAATTTTGGCTTAGATCTGCAGTTGTAATCACAAGATCAAATATTATAATTCATTTACTTAAGTCATTGCAAGAATTGAGTACATATATGCGAAAACGGTTAAAACGATTTGACATATGTGGTTCAAACTCTCAAAAGAATCAATAGCTGCTGAAATTGTGTAGCAAATTTCATTCACATGCACCATTAGGTACTTGAACTATCATGTTTCGATGCATGTAAAATTACAGAATGACCGATGATCGACTTCTGGTCGAATTTTATTCTACATATGGAACTGTTTTCCTTTATAGATATTAAATCTGTATGCCAAGTGTCATCTGTCTAGCTTTTTAAATTTTTAGTTATCTTGTTTACTTGTAATCGGATAGTCAGATTTCCACTGAAAATTTTTTATTCCCAATTTGATAGAAATTTTGAACTTGGAGACAAAACACCAACTTTTACCCCCCCACACACACTCCCTATTGAAATGCTTTTGAGCTAGTAAGTTCTCATACACAGAAAACATTATTTTTTTTCAAAAGTGTTTTTATTCCTAGAAAATGTTAAAAAGGTAGGAATTTGTCAAAATCACGGATTGGAATACTATGACGATTACAATGCTTCCTTTTTCAATTCCTGATATTAGTTTACACTCTCTATATATATTGCCGCAAAAAAGAAAGACTGTTATAATTCACCATGGCTCGATTGGCAGAGCAATGGAAGACTTCTCATTCAATAGTCCCTGGTTCGATTCCTGGCCAGTGCATTTTATCCAAAGACTGGAATTTTAATTGAAAATTGTTCTTATTATTTCTCTAAAATCAAGATGATTCCAGAACATGCTTTACCATTCGAACGAGATGATTCTCGAATGTTCTTCAGATGTATAAAAGCAGAGTTCTGCTCAGTTCTTCATTCTGTTCTCCACCGAGTTGCTTGGTGCTGATAAACGCAATTGTTTCCAACTATCCGTGTCTTTAATTGAGTCTTCGTGACAATATATTTGTATAACTTTTTTCAAATTTTCGATCGTTAATAAGATACTTTTTATTCATCCACTCGAGTTCAAGTAAATTTTTTAATACTTGCAGTGAATGACGCTTCCTGTTATTATAACTTTTTCAAATATTAATTCCTTCATTTTAATACTTTAAGTAGAGTTTTAGCAGTTTGTAATGAAAACTGAAATCTCAACAGGTACTAGTTCGATCGGTTAAAAAACAAGAACAACAAGAATCACAGGACTTTTCGTGTGAAGGCAAAGAACGCAAGTTCAATTCTCGTGAAGATCAATCTTTTTTTGATAAAATATTTATTTAATCGTAATTATTTAACACAAAGTTTTCTAAAATAGAATTTTTCTGTATTGGCCTAATTAGGAATTTACTTAATTGTTTTTTAATTACTTGTTATTTGCTTCATTAAGGAAAAAGTGAAAATCAAGAACTTCTTATTTTTTTTACTTTTTATATTCGATTTGAAATATAATCTCCTCCCCCTTCAATTTTTTTAAACTAATATAAAAACAGAAATCACTTTTTATAATTTTTTATAACAGAAATCCCTTTTTAAATTTAAAAAAGTTTAACCATAACTTATAATAAATCAATATAATATAAATACTTGTAGAAGAAAATGTTCTAAATTTCTTTTCTTTAGTTTTTTCTACACGAGTCTCCCTGTTTTCAAGTAATTACAATTATTTATTACTGTACACGAGAAGAAAGAATCGTTAAAATGATTTATAAGTTGTCACAAAAATTACAGGTTTCTTCCACTACAGTTCCCTTTAACCTACTTTTGAGATTGAAAGCTTTCATAATTTTTAAAGTGAAGCATCGATATATCCGCGCATTTTGACACGACTTTAATTATTAATCTTTCCCATCCTTTTCGGTTCAGGTTAATTATAATCAATATTTATTTTTATTTTTAGCTTCAATGGTTTCTGATAGAAAAGTCTATTTTAATAATTTGTCATCTGGGTTAAAAATTAAATCAATGACCCAAAATATTCTTGCAGACTCACCAATAATTTGTAATAAATTTTTCCCGCATAAAAGTTTAGATCTCAAGTAAGAATGCGAATACCGTGCATAACATTGACAATATACTTTGGCATAAACCTGGCATCTTTACTGATTCTATATTGAAAATATGTATTTTGGAGATCCTTTCAACGACCGATTAACATCGAAACTTCATACGGAATTATAATTATAATCGCAAGATAAGGCACGGAACATAAGACTTTTTATGAATGGATTTCATTCAAAATTTGATTAAAATCTACAAGTTTTAAAAGCTCGTATTCTAAATTTCAATTGTTTATCTCAAAGCATTTTTGAGTTATTGAGTTCACAGAGATATAAAAGGACAAAAATGAGTTTTTCTAAATCAGAAAGGTATGAAATATGAAGGTTCGGCAAAATCCTTACTTCGAATATTTTGGAGATGGCAATATATTTCCACTATACTTCATAGAAAAAATGCCAAAGATTAACAAGTAAATTATAACATAAAGTGTTAAAACAATAAAAAAAGTAGAAAGTTGTTTTTATAAAAGCTGCCTATAATCAAGCCTAAATGGCTAAGGTTAATTAGACTTTGTAAATAAAAAAATTAACTTTCCTTTTCACACACACACACACACACACACACACACACACACACACACACACAC
>JAOUZG010039747.1:1123227-1142017 GCA_026289955.1 Argiope argentata | reverse complement strand
CAACTTTAATTACAAACTGCTTCAATATATATAAAAGTATTTATATATAAATATATTTTATATCTTGTCCAATATTTTTTTTTAACTTTTAGTGGATGACACTCGATACTAATGCAGTTTTTTCAAATATTCATTCATTCATTAAATTTAATTTATTTTTAATACTTTAAATAGAATTGTAGCAGTTTGTAATGAAAGTTGAAATCAATTCAATCAAACTAATCGATTTTTCTGTATTTTTCGAGTGAAGGTGAAGAATGCGAGTTCGATTCTTGCGTAAATCAATCATCCTTTGATCAATCATTTGTATTAATTGTAACTTTTTAATAAAAAGTAACTAAAATAAAAAATTCTTTGTTGACTTAAGTAGGAACTGATTTATTGTTTTCCTTTATATTAATTGTTTAAATTTAAAAGGCGTTATTGTAGAGAGACGTAGAAACCCTGCTTTGAAGTACTAACTAGATTTTACAGCCGTCGTGTTTTGATAGTGGAATGCCGATAACCTCAGAGTCGTTCAATTCTGCGGTGACTCTCCAATTCATTTTCATTCAATACGTATACGTATTTATTTCGATTTAGTAGAATTGGTATTCTTTTCTGAAACTGATATTTTAAGTTAAATCTCCTCATACGAAGCATGTTTTAGAATTGTACCACGCATCCCTTCAGTTTTTTGATGCAAATCGGTATGTTAACGTTTAATCTTTGATTTTGAAGTTAAAATAGAGAGCCTTGAACCAAATGTAACGTTTCATTAACGTAGCCGAACATTAGATCTTCTTATGTGTGTGGATCGATGAAAAATATTTAGCTGTGAGTCAAATTAATATAAAAGAAAAGCTGAACAGCCTTTACAGACCACTAATTTTGCTGAAAACGCCACCATGAAGCTTCAAAATGTAGCAACTAATTAGAATCCAGTTTTATTTAAAAATACATAAATAAATTTATGAGTAAAAATGTGTCAAGGTTACCACCGTACAGAAAATGTCTTGAGTTCAGTATGAAAATTAAATTAAAAAAATTATATAAATGGTACTTGCTCACTATAGATATATAATGTATCATAAAATTTATCTCCAATCAATCAATTTGCTAAATATTTTTTTCGAAACAAAATTTTATTACAGAGTGAATTATAAAGTAGAAATTGAGTTATTTAAGGCCAACAAAGAGTTAATTTTCTCAATCTTGTTTAAATCATTACGTTTTGTCGTTTCGCTTTTTATCCTTGAAATTGGGAAATTGGAATAAAGTCCGTTCGTGATTCAAGCCATCAAACAATTTATGACTTCACATATTTATGACTTCAACGCCCTTTTATTTGATAAAAATTTGCAATCAATTTAACATAGAGGTTGAGTGCTTGATGACGTGAGGGTAAAAGGATAATCAATGCACTTTGAAAATCGTAATTTTTTTAGCTTATAAAAATGGGCTACGCAATAAAAATTATATAACAGGTATAATAATTGTCTAACGTGGCTATTTATATTAATCAAAGTATCCTTTTTAGAATTTTTAAAAATTTTATAAATAAGAAAAGTTTTAAAATATGTTTGATAGGCGAGTCTATTAGCTAAACGTATTTCACCAAAAAACAAAGTAGAGATTTCCTGCATTTTAGACAAATGGCTTTTAGAATGGAAAAAGTTAATAAAATTCTGAAATTTATCTATATTAATGATTTATGACTATTCCGTTTGTATTATGAGATATAAACAAAATGTGACCGTATTATAATTTCTTTAAGAACTGGACCTTGAGATTTTTATGGAATTTAAGAAATACTTTCTTTTGAGAAAAACGTTTTCAAATCACGTCTAATTGTTATTCAGCACAATATCTCAAAAGTAGCGAGAGGATGAAACTTAGTACGTGAATTTTAAATCAAAATAGAAAAAAAAATCAAACTTTGGACGAGGATGGCATCAGCCGATCCATCTGAATATTTGTAAACATGATAACCCAAGAACCAATTAGATGGGTGAAATTTATTATATAGGTTTATCTCTTAAATTCTATATTTGAAGTTAAATTTTTCGAAAGGTTGACTGTTTTTTGATCTTCTACTTATAAGTTGACACGTGTAATAACTGGAAAGCGAATAAATTAAATAATGAAATTTACTTACATTAGAATCGCAGCTAATATGTATTGGTTTTTATCAAATTTGAAAAGCGAAAAAGTTAAAGAGGGAAAAGAAAAAAAAATCGAAGAATGATATTAAATTTTTGACTAGAAGGCATCAATCAATACGCCTAGATAGTTTGTAAATGTTATAACTCACAAATCTAACAAGCTAGATGTATATAATTTGGCATATAAATGTGATCCCTTAAAATGTTGACTTTTTATTGATCTTCTACATTAGTTTGGTAAATGTAAAAACCGTTACTTTAAAAAATTAAATAGCGAAATTTAATTATGCCTGCATCATGATTAGTATGTATCGGTTGATATCAAATTTTGAAACATATCAGCTAAAGAGGAAAGTAGAAAATACATTCTCAGTATACTTTATTACATTCCAAAACTTAATGCAAATCAAACTATGATGTATGCGTAAGCAAGAAATCGAGTACTCATTCTAGCTTATCCGACCTGTCTGTCTAACATTTTAATAACTTATTGGCTTAAAAAACAGACTGGCTATCCTCGGATTAGGACCTTTCTGTACCACATACGGTAAGTTGTTAACATCGGCTGATATTCGAAAGTAAAAGCACATCGCAGAAAGCAAAAGCAGCGAAACAGGCTGGCTGATATCGGGTTAAAGCTCCGTTCTGGAAATCAAATTAAACGAAACATGACTAGAAAGAGAAGCGACAAAGAAAGTAACGGCTAAGCACTTTTGAATGATGCGGAACCCAATCGCTTCGATGCAGGGCGCCGTGTTGCGACCATTAAATATTTGTATCAATACCTTGGAGCGATTCGATTCAGAGGGATTTCCCAGACTCCGAAGGAGGGAGGTGGCCAAGCGGATCGCAGACTCGCAATGAGGGATTCCGGGGACTCAGAAAGCGTGCTCGGATACGACCAGACACCGTGGCTCGGGCCCGCCAGACATTGGCTCCCAGAGACAGCCGATCGATACCTTGGCGGCGACGCGCCAAAAAGTCACCGAAATGAAACCCACGTGTTTTGACAGGGATGTTGACACAAGTCACGTATGCGAACGCTGCTTTTGATGAGGTGGGGATTGCAACTGTCAAGAGATATTTCGCGTTACATATTTATTGTGTTGCCGCAGCTGTTCATAAAGTATGTTACAGCATCATGAGTACACATATATTTTTAATATGACAATGCTTACATCTAGCCAATCTAATCCTTTCATATAGGGACGACCTTATCTATAAAGAGGCCTGGGTGCAAAAAAACTATTTAAGGTCCTAAATTTCTTATAAAGTAGAAAAAAAAGTACAAACACGAGCATATATTGCTATTGCAAGTTTTGTTTTGCTGTTAATTAACACAGCATTCTACACTTATTCTTTATAATAGTACTTGGCCATAAATATGGATAAGTTATATTCACTTGATGAAATATGTTATTGTCATTTTCATCGTTATTCTTCTGATTCGATTATATTCGTATAAATACATAGTTCTTCAACGACTTTCAGCTTCTGCTTTTCCTTGACAAGATGTGTAAAGGAGTAATTGGAAGAAACTCTTTTTCCTCCAGTTGAATTGTAACTTTTGAAGTCGAAGCAATTTTAAATCCGTAAGAACTTTTCAGATAAGGAAACACCTCTCCACTTGACTTCTTGAAGTTGAGCGTTTCTACCTCTTTCTTCTTCTCTGCTTCTTTTTTTCTTTCTTGACACCCAGAAAGATACGTTCTTGCCATGAATATGATAAGATCAAAAAAGATTAAAGATGCTATGCATATTTCAATGTATCATGTCAGAACCTAATTTCTTTAATGGCCAAGCAACACCTGCTCGTGCAATTTAAATTACATTTTTATTCACTTTTTTTCACCGAATGAGTGACTTTAGCGTTGCAAACGATCAAAAAAAACTTTGTCTCGCATTGATTCTTTACAAAAATATCACATTTCCTATTTATTTCATTTCACATCATCACGTGCTCATTTTGAAATTTCTCTTGGTTTTATTTGCTAAAGTTATTAACTTAATTTTTTTAAAATCAGAGCTTTTGTGAATAGGATGGCATTACGTTATTAAAAGCTGATATTTTGAGATGCTCGTGCAGATAATAAAATTTCAATTTTTCGCCTACGGATTTCTGTTGTTGACTCTACAAACCTCATTCCCAAAATAACACCATGTTCTGACATGATAACAATATTAAATATTTTATAGTGCGAATTTTCAAGCACTATATGAAGTCTTTCTTAATAGGTGAGATAAGTAACAGTAAATTATTGCCTTAGATTTGTAATATGTTGCATACCTGCATTAGACAATAATGTACCCGTATATTTCCTAACCCTTTGATTTTTCAAAAATTCCTCTTTTCGTCTTTCCATTTCGCTTTTATAATGTAGAATATTATTTTAATTTTTTGATCATTTTGGGGCACCCCGAATTCCGGTGCCACGGGTCATAGCCTCCACCCCCCTCTCCAGAGCTGGCCCGGCTTTCGTAAAGTATCGAAACCAAACTGGTGAGGATCTCACAATTTCAACCACTGCCTAAAGGAAGATCAATGGACTTCCACTTCTTCGAAAAGCCGTCGATTGGCTTAAAATATTCGTAACTTTATTCGTTTCGGTCGGATAAATCTGGATTTTATTAAATACCTGCACATCAAAATATTTTACTTAATATGACTCAAACGATTGGTATCTAAAATAAATACTTTGATTTCATAATCCTTTCAATAATGCCTTTATTAATTTAAATTATATCAAAAATAATTACTTCATTTAAAGTATTTTCTAATTTTAAGTAGGTATCCACTAACGGTACTGAATTTCCGGCTTACTGACACAAGGGTAGCGCGTCTTTCCCGTGATCTAAGTGTCCCGGGTTCGAGTCCCTGATCGGGCAATGTCTTTCTGCTGTGTTCTATCTGTAAGGCAAGTGAATGTGCCCACCCTGCCTGTAAAACGCGGTTGTGCAAGCGAATATGATGAGTGAGTAGCAAAAGTTGTACTCTTTGCCACTACTACAAGCTAGAGATGCTGATTAGGTTTTAAATTGTTGACTACCACAGAGAGCTTGTCCATGGCAAGTGCCATAAGAAACAACAACAACGATATAGAATTTATCTAATTAATATCTTATGTAGAAAACATAATTTCTATGATTCATACTGAATGTATTATTATTCGTATGCATACAAGAAACTTAATCAAAACGAAACATATGAGAATTGCTTTATTGTGCTTTTGTGTTCATAAATAAGTATGCTACAGCGTCATGAACAAGCACGTGTTTTTGATATGACAATGTTTATATCAGGCCAACCCAATCTTTGTTTGTACAGCATTAATGCCAAATCGAAGAAGGTTCTTAGAATTTGAACCATTGCTTAGAGGAAAATCAATGTATTTATATTTTGTCGAATAGTTGTTGAATGGTTTGAAATATTCAGTTCATTATAGCAATATATTTGTTAATTGAAACAATATATAAAAAATTCCTGCTGAGGGCTCTATCATTCATGTTTTTTTAAAGAATAAATTAAGCGAAAAATGAGATATTTTTTATCAAAATAAATTACATAAAACGATTTCAAAGTGCAAAGAAATCATTTTTCATTAAATTAATTCCCTTTATATAAGTCAAAAGGGTTTAAATAAAATCCATGTGCTGGCAGGCATGGGAAAACAGTTTTTTCGTTGCATTAAAAAGTTTCAAAAGGAGAAAGGCGGTATATATTTATCGATATTTCTATTAGCAAGTAATATATATAAAAAAAATTAAAGTCAATTCCTACTCAAATCGACAAGAAATATTTCATTTTAGTTGCTTTTTAATAAATAATTACGATTAATATAAATAATTTATCTTTTTTTTTTTTTTGATTTCCGAAGAATGGAACTCGAATTCTACCCTTTCCCGCGAAAAATACTGAAATCCTCACATTTTCTTGATTGAGCTACTGATTGTTGATTTCGATTTTCATTCCAAACTGCTAAAATTCTACTTAAAGTAATATAAATCAATTAAATTTAATTAATGAATAATTGGAAAAAACTGCATTAACATCGAAAGTCATCCACTAAAAGGTTAAAAAATGTATTTGAACTGGAGTGGATGAATAAAAAAGTATTTTATAAATGATTGAAAATTTCATAAACGATTGAAATGAAGATATATAATAACACATAGGGAGAGTGTGAGCCATTAGCAGGAATTGAAAAATGATTGCTGTATTGCAAGTCGATCCCTCCTTTTACATAGAGATAAATATTCTCTGCCCGTTCCTGCTCAACAAGAACTTTGCATCAATTAATGGGTTTCATTGTAAATTTTATACCAGAATCCAGAAGTAATACATCAAATAAGGTTAATAATTAAAATTGCAGAATTATTTAGTTATCCAAAATATTTTATTGCCTTTTCTATCTGGAGCAACGAAAGAAACGGTAAATGATTCAGGATTCGTTTTAACTTTCCCGTATAGAATTATTCAAACAAAAAATGTTGTAATCGTGACATCTAACTTGTCATGACTTTATCAACCCAGTTTTAATTCCGATATGCTCTTTTTTGGAATTGTGTCGGGGTGTGTATTAAATTCGTGGAAGTCTGACTGTTGCCCTTAAATCTGAAACGAGCTGTATAGAATTATGGGAAGAATACTTTAGGTAAATATAAATTTGTTTCGTTAAACTATGCAATGAGCCTACAAGAGGAAAAACCTATTTTTATATTTTGTAACAAAAGTTTTTTTTTTCAGCATTGTCACTCAATCCCTAGTTCAGTTTAGTTAGTTTAGTTATATGAACGTACCATTGTAAAGTAATACTAGGGCTATTTTGGGGCGACCCCATAATTTTGACCCACGGTCAGATGACGAGGACGGCACCTGAGCTGGCATCCTCCTCTCCATATCAAACCACACCAGCGGGAGACGTTTAGCTATGACAAGTGTGAAGTGCACAGGGCCCCCTTACACGACGGTTCTTCGGTGGAATCGGATCTCGAACCTGAAACCCTACTGATCACGTGACAAGACCTTAGCCCCAGGACACAGCGGCCCAACTTCATCCCACAGAAATAATTAATTCATTTGGTTAAATACGGTTGTCACTTTGTTCAGCTAAACATAAGTTCGAAAACTCTTTATTATTTCGCTATTTTAACTGTAAATAGAAATAAATTCATTTAAATAATTGTAAATTTATAACATTCAAACTAAAGTATAAAAAACATCGCAATCAGACTGAACATTTTGCAACGATACAGAAATCACTATTAGGGGAAAACATCAAATTTTCAAAATGAAAAATCAACAAGAAAGTATGGCTATTGCGAAAGTAATTATGAGTACCATTAGAAAATTTTTATTGATACTAATTGAAGATTTGAATTATAAGTACAATAATTTTTGATTGAATGCATAAATCATCTGTGAAACTGTATGAAATATTTGTAAATTTTTTAAAATAAAAAATAGCAATGTTGGTTAAATAATATGTATCTTTATTCAGTTGAAAAAGTTATATTTTAAAATAAATTTTTACTTTATTAAAAATAGATCTATTGCACAGAAAATTTAACCTTCAAGCTAATTGAATTTATTGTTTATAATTAGCATAAAAATTAAGTATTTTGTGCAACTATTTTATTTTTTAAACTATTTATCAGCTAACGAGTTGATTTCGCTGTTGATAAATATTATTTTATTATCGTGTTAATTGTTTCAAAATAGGTAAGGGGAAATTAAGGCTGCATCACTTAAAAGAAGAAAAAAACTATAATCTCGTAAGAAATGCAGAAAAAAGGTGTTGATACATTCAAATCATCCTAATGAATAACACCAACCTAAATATAGATAGAAACACTGATTTGAAAGGAATGATTCATCTAATATATATATTATTACTTTTTAATTACCAAATTTGAACACATGTGTAAAAAGGCTAAACTATAACCGCAGAAAAAAATATTTCTAAACTATGCTCGAATAGGACAAATTTAATTTTATAATATTGATATTTAATAATACTTATTTGGTTAATAAACCAATTACACCAAGCCTTTTTCCATTATCATCTAAATACTGAATACTCTGTGAGTGATCTAGTTTTTTTTTTATAAATCTAGATGTTTTTTTTTTGTTGAAAAAATAAAGCATGCAAACTAATACGTGCATAAATTTAGCCTAGCAGGCTTCAAGATGTTCCGAATTGCTTAGAATTAGAAAATATTAAAAAAAAAATAGCGCGGCATAAGACTTTAGAAATTTTTTTAAATTATATTTATACAAAATTATGGACATTTTGAAATATCCATAATATTTTATGTCATTGTCCCTATAAAGCAAAGCATACAAATCCTTTAAGTCTGTAAAACGTGAAGACTCTTGAATGCCGCTTATCGAATTTTCCGCACTCAGGCGGCAAACATCAGTAACATTTCTGGTGTCTTCGAATTATTGAGTCATTAAAGAATGCTCAGCGACAACTGTGGCCGCTTGTCGAATACAAAACAACTGTATAATTTTGTAGTATCACTCCAAGTCCACCATACCATGCTACACGAAATACATTCTTAATATATTATCAAATAAATCTTGACGTGTTTGTATTGAACTTTCTATAATGCCCTTCAAGTGCCAGGATTTACGTGTGTGTCTTAGAAAATTTCACTGACTCATCGTGATATGAAGAAATACTCCCCATTTCTAACTTCTCTTTAATCGAGGTTTAATTCAGAGTGTGACGTTGCAATCATTGAACTCCTTAGAAGAAATTTAGGCAATCTAACTTAGTTCATTTGTTATCAGTGTTACAACGTCAATGAGTCGTCAAAAATTTTAATGCATTCTTTATCTATGAGAAGCATAATCCATAAAAAAATTTCTGTGACATACAAATGAGTCTCTGTTAGTTGATATAAATAAAGATATTTATTGCACATTGGAAAACGATGTAGAAAAGGAAAAGAATGGAAGTTTGATATAGAAATTATTGAGACCTTAATATGAAATTTATACAACCCAGTTATCCATTATCAGCGTTACAAAGTTAATGTGTCAGCACAAACTTTGTTGCATTCTTTATCTGTGAGACTGTCATAAAAACTTTTGTGACATACTAATGAGTTTCAATCGTTTATCATAAATAAGGAGGGCGTTGCCCTAACTGAAAATGCCAGAGAATTGGAGAAAAAAAAGAGAGAATACTTTTTTTATGAAATATAATGTATTAAACATTATTTTGCACATATAAGTTTTTCCAAAAATAAAAAAAAAACGTAATAATGGTTTGTGATTATTTTTGTAAATAAATATGAAGCAGTATTTAAAATAAGTTTATATCATATTTTTGATAGTAAATGGATTTTTTTTCAGCCATATCACGCTGCCTTACAAAAGGATCTACGACTGCAAATAAATTTTTCCCTTCCTTTTCAAATTATTTTAATGCTTTTAATTAACAGAATTTAATGCATTGTTATAAGCCACTTAAATGCCATTGATCTGACTTGATTATTTTCCAAGTTGTTGATTATATTTCTATCTATATAAATAATTTCATCACCTTGCACTTTTCACGGTTCGTTATCCATGGTCTGTTCTTGGATATATTCCATTAAAAGATCCTGAAGGACAAGAATATGATGCAGCAGTGGCCGAATAATGATTCCAAATGGATCAATACGATTACTATGAGTTCAGTATCACACTGATCTATTTGGCCTGATGTTTTTCGTATCCTTAACGGCAGGGTCACACAAGAATCTCTCTCAGCCTTAAAAAAAGAAGAATGTTAATGTTTAAGAATGTTAAATGTTTGTCTTGTTGGGGAATCTCGGCTTTAATACAATGGAAAATTCAAAAAAAATTCCCTGAATTCAAATATCTTGAACATTCATCTGAACACAGGTGAGAGGACACAAATTTGATTGCACAAAGAATCTTTCTTGCTTTGTAATAATTGTTATTTGCGACTATCTTTGGCTCAATTGGCAGCATTTAAATAGCAAAAATTTTACGGTCATGTGACATATCCTGTATGTGTGCTTTCAGTTCATTCTCTATTACACACAAAAGATTGCTTGAAAACAGTATTTTTAAGGCATACCCCATGAAAAGAAAATCGAAGATTTTTTTTTTGAACTAACCCAAATACAGTGTATATACGCGGTAATCGAATGCGCGTCAGTGGCTGCGAATGTGCTTTTCAGTGATTGGGGGGGGGGGATGAACTACTGGCCGAATGTTCCCAAGTGCCCAAGGGAGCAAACGATACTTTTTAACATTGTATACTTGAAAGCAACAAAGACCCTCTAGAGAAAACATATTAGTACAGAAAGAGAAGAGAAAAAAAGTTTTTATTTTAAATTACATATTGTGAAACATTAAAAATGTATAAAATACGTTAAATGAGAGTTAATATTTTCTATCAGGAGAGACCTAAATACTAAAGGCTTGACAAAACGACGTTAATAGAAGATCTAATGACTGGAATTTTTAAGAGTTCTTCGACCTCAAGAGACATCCAATTTTTCAGTCATCTGATTCTGTATTTTCGCCAAAGCGGACAGACTTTGATCACGTGATTTATAAATCCTCCTACGTTGCCACATTGAGAAATCAAAATTAGTAAAAAAACAAGAACTTTGTTTCACAGAAAATACACCATGTCCAGTGTACAGTTGATTTAAATAAAAATCACCCTCTATTCGGTTAAATGTTATTAAAATTTTGATAGGTTGTTCTTCCATTTTTCTTGCCAATATTAAATTATCTGTTTTTTAGTCTTATTTCTGAGTTGGATTTTGTATTCTTTGAAAAATATTTCTCCGGTTTCTAAATTTAAAGCTTCTTTGGCTAGTTTGTCTGATTTTTCATTTCCAATATTGTCCTAACGAGCCCTAATTCAGACTATTTGAAAACCAAGCTCAGTAGCCTTTTCTTTTATATCCATTGTAATTATTTTTTGTTTGACCAATGGAATATAAAACCATTAAAATCGATTTTGATTTGATTTGATTTGATTGATTTGAGACTTTGTAGAGGTTTGGATTAACCTCTTAAGATGTAACCATGCGCCTTCTAATGAACCATGTGTCTCCATATACCATACGGTTGGTGCTGCATAATCAGAAATAGTTTTAGCGCCAGTAAACTCAATCAATCAATCAAATCAATCTTGAATCAGAAGTTATCTTTGCGCTTTTTATATTACGATGAATGACAAACTCCAGAGCATTTCTGATTTCTACCACTTCTGCCATAATGATAGTTGCATTGTCATTGCTCTTTCCCAAAGAAAATCACACAGATAAATTATCACGATTATAAGTGACACTTGAAAGTTTCCTTTCAAGTTGTATTCAAATACCATTTATCATTATTTGCTATGAAGCTATGGTCATTTGTCATGTCTCAATTATTTTTATAAAGTCTGCATCTCTGAGGATAATTTACTGGAGACCTTTCTCCCACCACCACTTCCTAAACTATAGTATCCGTATCTGCAATTGTAAACACTGCGGTCACAACACACCCCAAGAGCACACACAAGAGATCGATATTAATAATCCGGTCTCGTGCTCTACTCCCCGAGACACTGTCTAGATTTTTAAAGGTTAAATGCCCCGCCCTACTCTATCCCCTGAATGACGTAGGGTGGGTGTGGTAACAGCAGAATTTTCAGTTTTGGCACGCATCCCTACCCTTTGGCCAGAAGGGCTATTCATTACAGCCCCGAAAGTGAAAGGATAACTGCATTTTATCGATAAGCTTTAGATAGGGGTTAGTTCCTTGGAGACAACTTGCTACGTCATTGGTAGCAAATGAGTACACACTTGTGAGTTCCCATTTGTATATTACGTCCATTAAGGGTGTAATGATTTGATCCTGTCCGATCAAGTAAAAGGGTAACGTTTAAAGACAATTTCTTTATTCACAGCCTTATTTGCTCAACAACTACTCGTTCACATCTATGTTAATATGATTGATAACATTTACATCGCAGTTGACAGTTATACATGTATAGGTTCTCGACTAATATCGGTGAAATAACCTCACAAGAAAGGCTAACAGACCGTTAGTGCATCAGGCTATTACAGAGATAGCTCAAGTGATCAACCAATCTTCATTGGGTGGATCTTAACTCAAAAGACCGAATAACACGAAGTTTCTCTCACCTCTTCTCAAAAATGTCTCTCCTCCTCTCCTCTCCATCCATCCAAAAACCTCTCATTTTACTTTCTGTCAAAATTCCACCTCTTAATTTACCATTGGTTCATTTGAGCACCCTGTTACCCGATAACTGCTTTAAAAAAACCAATGACCTCTAATTGACCGCAGGAACGTTAGTTAATGATCCTCCCTCGTAGCTAGTCTTTCACTATGAAAAAATGCATTTACATTCAAAGGGTTTGACACTTTTACACTTTGAAGGTACGATTTTTCGGAACTGCGAAAACTTGCGTGTGGTTCTTTATCTGGGCTCGACTAATAGCGACCCTACTAGAGGAGATGAGCCCCCATCTGGTAATCTGGAGTCACTTAACAATGTGAGGATGTTATACAGTTGATGACAAAGTTGGCCGGAAATGCCAATTATCAAGTGTTGGAACCGGGGAACTTTATAGTGGTCAACAGGTGTCTCAGGACAAAAGAGCTTAATCTTTACAAGGGCAACAAGTTATGCTCGTTGTTTGCTTGATTTGACTACATATATTCCAACTTTTGATACGGGGAGTCTATTTTAAAAGGAACTACATAGTTTTGAGCAGTTATTTTGATAATAAAGACAATTTTTATTTCATTTTGCAAACTTAGGGTACACGCTCACTTCAGAACATTCGATTGAGGCCTCATTGGAACAAGAGATGGAGAAGAACTAAGAAAAGGAAACCATGTCAGCATTTCTTCATAAACGACTTAACGTCAAATGTAAGCATTGATAAGTACAATGCAGAGTAGAAATGTCACATGATCACACGATATAACGTCATATCCATATGATAAAAGTTATTACGTATACCAGGAATGGCAAACGGATGGCATGAGACATAATATTTTGGACAGTCCAAAGGTCAAAACGGTTTGCATGTGATTTCATTTGATAAACGTAATGTGCCCCAAATCAATTGATTGGAAATTGAAGAATTTGAAACACGACTGACTGATTTCCTGTATTTTCAAAATGGATTTACAAATGTATCGAATCAAGGAAAAACTCGATATTGATTAAACGAGAAAGATTAACATGAAATACAATTTAAAATGCCAGTAACGAAATTTTTTAAACATGGGATTCAATTCCAGATGCATTTAACTGTTTGAGGAAGCTGGCTGATGCAACTTGAACCATATTTTCTGCTAACTATGCTTAGAAACCATTTTGCAGATCACTCTAATTCAGCATGCATTCTACTAACCTGTTGAAGTAAAATCTTACAATCTTGCAACAACAGAAACTACACTAATGTTAATTTAATTTGAATTACACGTATAACCGAAATCTTTAATACTATACAATGCAAAATGCAATTTTTTGGAGTAAATAAAGAGTTTTGAGTTCTTAATATTTAGTTTTATTATTTTCCCAATGATGACAAGTCAAAATTATCGGATGACAAGTTTATACCTCATTAAAAATTTCTTTTAAAAAAATGACTTGTTTAATCCTAAAGGTTCGCCACCCCTGACCAATACCATTCAAGGTTAGTTTTTAAAACAGGCACTAGAGGGAAAAATTTGCATTTTTATATTGAAAGCGTTTGAAATATATAAACAAGTAATATAAAAAAATTAAAGTCAATTCCTATTTAGGTCAACAAAGGAAAATTTTTATTTTAGTTACCTTTTTATTAAATGACTACAATTAATATAAAAAATGTATCAAAAAATGATTGATTTTCACCAGAATCGAACTCGCAATCTTCAGCTTCATGCCAAAAATAATGAAATCCTCTCATTTTATCAATCGAGCTACTGCCAGTTGACATCGATTTACATTACAAACGGCTGAAATTCTATTTCAAATATTAAAAATTAAATTTAATGAAGGATTAATATTTTAAAAAGACTGTGTTAAAACCGAGTGTCATCCACTGAAAGCTTTAAAAAGTTTACTTGAACTCGAGTTTATGAGTAAATTTACTACGATTGAAAATTTGAACAAGATATATATAGGGAGAATGTGGGCTAATAGTAGGAATTGAAAAAAATTAAGTTTACTGAAATTAAGGAAAATTACAATTCTAAAGCCTATAACTCGCTTTTAAATAAATTTTTTCTCTTAGATAGTTTAATAAGTTTTATTCGCTATATTTTTCGACAGACGCAAAACAAAATCGTTACCATACCAAAAGACTTGGCTGCAAGTCAGACGCGGTTCTGTATACCAACAAATACTATGTAGCGAATGCGGAAAGCAGACCTGACCTCTGCCAATCTTTTGTTTGTCATTAGAAACAGCGCCGCTTTGTTGCTATGAAATATTTCCACTAACAAAACATACGGGTTTAAGTTTAGCTGACTCAGTTTAAAAAAAGAGAGCGCAAAAACGGAAGTAAGATTTAAACGCACTGAAAGTGCACGTTTCGCAAGAGAACACTTCATTACTCAGAAAATACAAAATAAAGGCATACGCATTTTAGTTGTGTGTTTATTGGATCATTTTCATGTCTATTAGGAAAATCATTTTTTTTTGATTCCATAAAAGCTACTCATCCCCCCAAAATTCAATCGATTATTCGCTAGCTAAATAATGTATTATTTTAGTTACAAAACATCAAAGGCTCGTTAAAGTACTTAAGAAGTTTAGTTAGATTAATATTCCATTATGATATTTCAACTGGACTATTTTGGAGAAGATCTCGTTATTTCGAATGTGATTAATAGAAAAGACCGCGTTCACATCATGTTAAGATGATGATTAACTGTTCATTTTCGAGACATAGCGTGAGGCATCATATGCTACATCACAGCTTCAATGCCATTGTGGATCATCAGCTAGAATAGATTTGATGAAAGTAGACGAGCCAAAATGCAGCAATAGCTTTTGATTACCCAGTAGTTAATTGTTACAAAAATTCTCAGAAGAACGATGCGAAGATGCAGAATTTATTGTCAGTTAAAACGTGTATGAAATACATGCAACTCAAGCTACAAATTCACAACGAACTAACTATTTAATTCACATATTTCGATTCACAGCAAGGCTATAGAAATAAAGTCAAAAAAAAACACGCTCTCCCAATCTAAGCCAAGTAACGCTTTTCTCCGAATTTATCCCTATCTATTTCTTAAACCTCGCCTTTAAATAACGTCCGAATAAAAGGGGTGGGATAAACTAAAAAAACACGCACTCGTTCTATAGCAGTGTGGAACTTTCTTCAACATTCTCTAGAAGCAAATCTTTATTTCACGGCTTCTACTATACTATTTAGCATGTAGTAAAAACTAATAACAAACTCATTATGTTTATTATGTTATTTGTTATGTTATTGCTCGTTATGTTGACCAAATTGGTCAAATAGGGTGATCTGCTATAAATCCCCTTAGAACGGTCTTTATTTGCTGACGCGTGATTCCCTTCCATCTAATTTTATATAATTAGATTATTTAAAAAAGTTACAACTAATTTACACAAAGTTCATACCAATATTAATATACTATTCCTGTTGGTATCGCCTCTTTTTTTTCAACCAAAAGAGACTGCACAGATTAATCAGCTATCTGTGATTGATGAAACGATAATGTGTTCGGTTTTGAAGGATGATGTTGAACGCTCGTTACAATTCACGTGGATTTACACGTGAAATAAATAGTTACTAAATTATTTGTTTTTATGAACAGCAAACATGAAATTTTACTAGAACAGGCGCATTTTACACGATTTTTATACATTCAGAAATTCATTTCCAATGATAAATATTTCAGTTGTATGTCCAAATTTATCTCGTTGGTAGAATGACAGAGAATGACAGGAATTCAATTTTCTATAATTGTATAGATAAGCGATATCTTTGAGAAGGAAAAAGCTGAAGCGTTAAATATTATTAGAAAGTAATTTCAAGTTTCTTTCCAATAATAAGTAGCTGAATTATTGATACAGATGGTTCTCAAAATTTAGTTATTATTCACAATAATTCCACGTCCCCATCTCCTACTAACTTTTAAGAAAGATGGAAGAATGAAATTGCAAAATAAATTTTTGAATCTAAATTTCTATCTCATTTGCTGCATACGCATATTTCACACATGGGATGAGAAATAGGTAAAAAAAAAATTAGAAAGAACATGAAATTTTTTTTCTAAACGGGGGACTAAAATTTCAATGTTTTAAGCACAGCCATCTATAGCGGCGATTTTGATTTCACTTTCTAACCATAACTAACTAAGACTCGTTGTATAAAGTAGCGTCTTTAAGTCAGAGGAATTTTAGAAGATTGTAGTTGAAATAATTAATCTCCAATATGTGGGGGCTGATTTTATCCCTGAAGGATTTAAAGATTAAATTAGATTGCATATGCATTTCATTTGGATAAGAGCAAGATGAATTTTTTGCTTAGTTAATAAGAACTAGTGATTATTGTTAAAACGTATATTTATTAACCAACTTTTAAACAAAACTACTGATCAGAGGCATATCTAGATTATAAACCCAACAACTTTTCTCTTCCTATCTATATTCCTTCCTTGTAGGTAGAATGCTCCTTTTCCTATAGGCATTGTAATCATAATCACTAAGAACAGTCCATTGTTAAAAAGCATGTATTTGTTAAAAGCAACGTAATATGGTGATGAGTATGATTGGAAGATAAATCCAGAACCTACTCTTTCTATCCACGTATATGGATTTAATTTCTCCTTCAGGCATTCTAAACATTGAGTTCTTCTAATCATTGGGTTCAAAATATTTTAATTATTAAAATCAAGCTATTATAATAATCGAGATCAAGTCGTTATTCTAATCATCGAGATCAAGTTGCTATTCTAATCATCGAGATCAAGTTGCTATTATAATCATTGAAATCAAGTTGCTATTCTAATCATTGAAATCAAGTTGCTATTCTAATCATTGAAATCAAGTTGCCATTCTAATCATTGAAACCAAGCTATTATAATCATTGAAATCAAGTTGCTATTCTAATCATTGAAATCAAGTTGTTATTGAAATCAACGAGATCAAGTTGTTCTAACCGTTGAGATCAAGTTGTTCTAACCGTTCAGAAGAAATCCCGTATTCTAATCATTGAGATCAAGTTATCTTCGTTTCAATGATGAGATACATTTTTCCATATAAGACTGGGATAGTGGAAGAAGATTCTCACCTTCTGTATGCTTATCTCTATGACTATCATTCAAATGAACCCCAGATGTTTAGGCAATGTGAGGGTAATCTTCTGCTGATGTATACACCTTCCTCAACAAGGCTATGCCTTATTTATTAGGTAAATTTAATAAACTTATACAGAATAGGCAATTGTAACAATCCATCAGTTTTATCAATGCTGATCTTAATGCTGTTCGAGTTTCGAGAGTCAAATTTACGGCCAATGTAGAATGAAGTCGACATTGAATCAAAATTCAATCAATGTTGAATAAGCTAATTTCAAAATTGTAGTAACTGCACTTTTTATATGGATTTCGTCTATCGAAATGTCTCATTGTTGGAAGAAAGCGCACTTAAATTGGGACAGAACGTGAATTACAGTTAATTCAAGGACTAACATTTGAAAAAAAGTTTCAATTAGAATGTATGCATCCTCATTAATATTAAAAATATAAGCACTCTTGGATAATGGAACACAAATTCGAACTTAACTTTTACGAAACTGTGAGAAGCGTACTAATTTATCGGAATCATAAATGAGATTTTTTTTCACATGATTACTTTTATAGGGTGGATACAACTAACCAAAGTCTACCGATATGCATAACGCAAACATTGTTCAAAACGATCAACAGGTCACACTGATGAGTTGAAAGCTACTAAGATTGGCACAAAGTTACTTGGCAAGTAGTTTAAGCTTCTTAAATAAATGCTTTTCAAAAACTTTTACATTAAAAAATTATCTAAATATTAAATTGTGAGTATTGAATAGATTTTTTAAAAATGTTAAAAAAAATGTGAAAATAATCCAACTGTATGGAAAAGAATAAAAAATATTAATGCAACAAATTGAAACAAAACATACAAAAAAATAGCGAAAACAGTTACAAAAAATACACAGGAAGAAAATATTTAAATACTAATTATCTTAATTTCAAATGCTTAGTTTTCTCAGTAATTTTCTATTACATTATAGTACAAGCATTATTTTTACAAAATTTTGAATTTTAAAACGCAAGTTTTGTAATATTACAAATTTTATTTCCAGTTCCATTTTTTTCATTAATGTTAATAAATCTTTAAAACATTTTTTAATTTTTTTGTAATAGTTGCAATGCGATGATATTAAAATAATTATGTGCTTATTATCGCTGTAAGATTATATTTAAAAAATATATATATAAAAAGTGCAAAAAATGAAATTTATGATTGCAGATTTCAAGTTATCATGTGAGAAAATTATCTTTAAGTCATTAACCAGTTTAAAACAATCACGAGACTTCTCTATTGATCTCTCTCTCTCTCTCTCTCTCTCTCTCTCTCTCTCTCTCT
>JAOUZG010039747.1:1107126-1118411 GCA_026289955.1 Argiope argentata | reverse complement strand
TGTGTGTGTGTGTGTGTGTGTGTGTGTGTGTGTGTGTGTGTGTGTGTTGTGCTAATCAATGCAAATATGGAAAAAACAAATATGAATCTTATTTAAATAAACTTATAATAGCTTATTTCTCCAAATTTCCATGTATATCTACTTTAATTAATTATATCGTAACTAAGCTAAAAATAAGATTTATTCGGAATCTTGGGGCCCAAGATTTTAATAAATTTCATTAACGAAAGAAAATATTTACACTATGACAACCTCATAAGAAATGAATATTATCAGCGATAATAGTTAAATCTTAAGCAAAATGTACACAAACATTATCAAAAACTCTAGAGCTCTAGTATATTAAAATATTATACAACACTTTTTATATGTTCTGAATTTCCGTTATCTGCAATAGGATTCTGTCTTTAAAAAAGGATATAAAACAAAAGCAGACAAAGGAAATTGAAAACATATAGGGGAGAAAACTGCAATGTCTTATAATGCACCAATAAGTGTAAAAGCAGAATATGCTTTAAAAGCAATAGAAAAGTCTCAAAGCCATACGGGAAAAATTATATCAAGTTTTTAGTAAGGAAAACGTTTAAATTTCTCGTAGTAAACTGGTCATAAACGTGATTAATTTATTTATTATTTTGTGACAACAATAGGTGGACAAAATGTAATTGCATTTAAAAAAATCTTACCTTTTTTTATACAGCAATCAAGAAATATGAACAGGTCGTTCTTCTTGATGAAGGTTAATTATCCTTATTTATATATACCGATAGGTTTAAAATTAGATTATTAAACATTATTTGAAGAAGACACGAAAAAATAGCTGCAAATTTAATATAGGTATATTAAAAATGTATCTATATTACTATTAGAAAAGACAGGCTAAATGTTATGTCTATGGTATTATTTTGGGACATTTTGATTATTTTAAAGGAAAGATTATATTTTCCCTATTTAACTCTAGTGTTATAGCAAATAGCAGACTATACGGAACATACCATACAGCCATTCATCCTTTTATGCTGCGCTGTAACAATATGATTTCTTGCAGATGAAGATTATTCAAAATTAAATTGGTGAAGTATATTCTACATATGAATCGACATAATCAAAATAAGATCTTTTTCAATAGATATAATGAATCATAAAATATCTTTACATTATTTAGTTTTGTAAGATTTTACTATCTACAAATTTAGAATGGAATTCTGAAATACGGAATAGTAATGGACGCACGAAAATTAAGCACACCGCGGAACACACGCAAAGAATGAAATCTACTTAACATAATAATAAAATATCAAAGATCAGTCGTGCAAAACGATATCCTGTTTACTATCTTATAAAAATCTATGACTCGATCGATAACATGCCCCACTGAAACTTCTATGCAGATGAGTTGAGTTGTTCATTTTTATTATTTTAATGCTGAAAGCAGTCAAAACATTTCTTTATTCTTATTTTTTGTTGTGACTTTCAAATCCATTGCAAATATTTCATGCTTTCTTTGATAAAATTGATAATTTATTTTATTACATTCCATTTCTTAGCGTTTATCTGATTGCTTTAGTTAATGTTTTTTAATATTTTAAGAATTATGATAAAATATATTTGTAATACTTAAGATACAATATGTTAAATTTATGATATACATATCAGTAAAATTTATTATACAATGATAAAAATAAAACTTATGATGTAATAAGTGAAGAGATTAATTTTAGAATACATAATCATAAAATATTGATGTTAAAAGCCTGTACTTAAAATGACAAGCATTAGATTATATCATGCATTAAAATTGGTTTTTAAACAAAAAATTTTAATGGTATGAATTTTTTAAAAATAAATTTGAATTTGATAAACGTAATATTACATTAAAATGACTATCATTTTTGATTTTATCAGAATATTAGTTCCATAATTTCGATTATGAAGTGATTATGTAGCGTTGGTTTTTTTTTTTTTGCTATTTTTTGAAATTAAAGAAATGACAAATAAAAATTCTAATTTGTTTTAAAGAAGTTAAATGTCATCGAAGATATGTGAAGAAAAAAATCATCATAGTTTTAATACAAATTACTTCATATGGAGAAAGCATAAGAAAAGTCAAAATATTTTGAATAAAATATGGGATTCTCATAAAAACATATTAGAAGTAAATTAATATATTCTATATTAGTTTACTTTGTATATTATATACAATTAAATATTACGCATGATCAGGTATTTTCAAACAAGCTATTTTATATATTGAACTATTATAATAGCTTCATTGATTGCAAACAGAAGCAATTAAATGAAAATATGAGATAGAAAACTTTACTTTCAGAAATATATGAATTTTATTATCATGTCAGAACATGATATTGTTTTAGGTGTCAGATTTTTGGCGTCAACAAAAATCCGTAGGTGAAAAATAAAAATTTTATTATCTGCACGAGCATCTAAAAAAATCAGCTTTTAATAACACGTTGCCATTGCATTCACAAAAGATCCGATTAAAAAAATAAGTGAATGACTACAGTTAATAAAACCCAGAAAAATGTCATTTTGAACATGTGATTATATGAAATGAAATAAAAAGGAAATGTGATATTTTTTAAAACAATCAATGCGAATCAAAGTTTTTTGGATCGCTTGCAATAACAAAATTAATAATTCTAGGGAACCATTAAAATGAATAAAAATATAATTTAACTTGCACTAGCACGCGGTGCTTGGTCGTTCAAGAAATGATATTCTGACATGGTACATTGAAATATGCAGAGCTGATTTCATTTTAATTTCTTTTTTTTTTTACTGGATGTTAAAATTAAAATTTCTTAAATATTTTTCAGCCTATTTGAAGTATGATTTCGAAAATGACGCCAAATTGATTTAAGGTGAATTGCAGTTACAGCAACAGCAGTATATTATGTTTTCTAAAACGAGATTAAAACTTATTATAATATAAACGAATGCATCTTACATTTTACAACTTTAAAGGAGCAATTCTTGTGTATATAAATTTATTTATTTCGTGTATCTTGGAAACAGCTCTGGCAATTTGAATCAAATCTTTTATGTAGATAAAGTTTTAATACTTGAGTTTATTTATATACATCTATATAGGAGATTTATTTAGGTATTATCTACATGCATATAGGAGTCTTTTCTGAAAAAAAAACGTGATTTTAGTGCAAATAATTTTTTATAACTGTTATTAGAATTTTCTTCTGTTTCCATTTGCTGCTAACAATATAGCACAATCTCGGATCCGATTTCACTATGATGAAACTGAGCATAAGTTCAAAAATATAAGCAATTATAGATAAACTGTAAAATGACTACTGTAATATTGCAGATTGTTTGGAATGACATGTTAAACTAAGTGCTTTAATAATTTTTATTTAATGTCTAGTCTATATGTAAGTAAGATTGAAAAATATCCATGCATAAAACTATGTGATTCATTCTAAATATTTTCTCCGGAAAAAAATCCCACGATTTTTCAAAATAAATAAATAAATAACCTAGAAAAGTTAGATTTTCCAGACTATGTTATTAAGAAGCAGAAGCATTAATATCACTGGTATAGAATATTTCTTGTTTTTGTTTGGATTTTATATTAAATGCTTTTTAAAGAGTTCTTTTTATGAATTTATAATTCAAAAACTACCAAAAAATATACAGCAGAGTGTTATCGAAAAAAATAGCATCACATTAGAATAAAAGTAACTTTGTTCTTATTTAAGAAATGATTTCTACGATTACTTAGAAACAATGAATATACTTAATAAAAGATACAGTTACCAATTTGTTCGATAACAGTTTCTCATTATTTTGTAATGTAATAATCTAAAATTTATAGAGATTTTTATTCTTACCAATGAACCACTGTACAAAAAGTAATCTCATGCAACTTAATAATATTTCTCAATTTAAAATGAATCATTAATTAAATGAATCATAATTAAGTGCATCATCGTTTATTGACATGTATAAACATTTTATTAATAGATTTGCCAAATCTATTAATAAATATTCTAATATTTGGAATATTTTTTTCAATTATTTCTTAAAATACTTTTAAGATTGATTACTTAACATTTTTTTAAGTGGCTACTTTTTAAGAATTTGTAAGATAAACATTGGAATTGATTTAAAATATACAGTACTGAAATTCTACAAAATTAATGGAAATAATATTTATTTGGAGAATTTTGGCTATCGATACTGTCTTGAGAGAGCATTTTCACGAACTTTTTAATTTATTTTTAAAAACTTGATATTGGAGTTTTGTACTGCAAAAGATTCATAAACACAATTTACCAGTTCTGTAATTGTAATCAAACTGTATCTAAAATTATTTATTTTCTGAATGAATGATTAAGCAGCAATGAAAAATGATTTGCTTTGGAATCATTTGAAAAGATTCAGAGATCAATTTGAAAAAAAAAACAAATCACAGCTCTTGCAAATTTCTCTCTTTGTGACCAGAAATTGGAATCGTTTTTCGTATCTAATGGATGTATTAAAATATAAACAGTTCCAAATTGGTGATGATCGGCTCTTGGCGTTCACTAAAAAAATTTGTAAAAAAAGCAAAAACCACCAAATGTGATAAAAACCATTCCTTTCTCCTAAGTTAAAATATACTTTTTACAAACAGGTTTAAATGTAATTATATGCAATCTGTACCAAAAGTAATAATAATAAATAATATGGAACTGAAAGATATAAGAAATATCAGAAGAATCTCAATATATAAAAGACAGTACATATTTGATATGAACAATTGTTTTGTAAAAACCGTAACCGTAATCATATTATTATAAAACTCGTAATTTACTAATAGAATAATTAGTTACAAAGATGATGAAGGACAGGTAATAAATAGAAACTGATATCAAATATAAAAATAATAAGTAAAACCTCTTATATACATTATTTTCTGAATTCAAAAATTATTTACGAATTATGATATTTTGATAATATTAAAATTAGTAATTCTATGGAAGGGATAGTTTTATTTCACTTGCAATTCATGATATACAGAAAGCAATGACAAAATTTTACATTTAAAGTTTATAGATAAATAACGATAGAACATATATACAGCATAAAACATTGAATAATGTTTTAATTCAGTCAATTCAATTATTAATCAGCCAAATTTCAATCTATAACTTAAAAGAATATAATATCTTTTTATGACATTAAAAATTATATAACTTGAATAAAATCAAATATTATGAACCATTACTTACAATAAAAAGATATTTCTAAGATAAATATGCAATTATTAAAATTTATCAAAATATAGCGTAGTTAAAAACAGAAATGTATTTATTAACAAATTTATGAGTATAAACAACTCGTATTAAATCCAAACGCACATATGGCGTTTGGCCATTTAAAATCTCTCAAATTTTATTCTAAGACACAACAAAAACTCCCTCAACAACATATCCCAAACAAATAATAAAACACTTATTCACGGACCGGCTGAACGTCCCACTGAAAAAACCGGGCATCCCCCAAGGAAACAAACGCTTCCTTTTTTCTTTTTTCCCCTCGCTTCACGAGCCTCAATCAATAAATTCGATTTAGAAGCCCCCACACAATTCGCAACAACGAAACTCACTTCACATAGAACATCTCAAATAACAACAAACAGGAAATCAGAATGAAAATGTGTACTTGCCGAAACCGTTCTGATCGTTGAGAAGATGGCACACGGAGCACAACATGGCCGAGCACTGCACTCATCGAGAAACGTCAACAACGTATCCGCAAACGATAACACGGAGCGTTAATAAAAAAATAAAATTTAATGAATAAAATCCAAGCTGTGTGAGCGGGAGAAGAGTCCAAAAAAAGAGCAGGAGGACGCTCGTCGGGCAATATGGTCCCAGCGCGGAGAGTAGAATCGTTCTGAATGTCGGAGTAGCTCTTCCCCCGACCACCTGCTTGCATGCATGCATGGGTGAGTGAATGCGTGTGTGCACGCCTACGTCCCAGCTGGCAGGCGATTTTTTTTTCAAAAAAGGAATCGTCAGTAAGGGATGACCATCCATTTTTTTTTTCGGTATTTCACCCGTCAGTTGGATCTTTAATGATACATTTCTCATTGTAAGGAAGGCACCGAGAATTGTTTACTGTGAGTCACTAATATCTTTCCGGGTTTACGGAACGTTCGAGTGTTTCAATTTCAGCCGGTTTTTAACTGTAACAGACGTGTGAAGGCATCATTTTGCTTTTAGCATTTACTGATGCATGACATATCTGTCCTAAGAAGGATTGGATTTTTTTTGTGTGTGTGCTTTTGGAATGCACCTTTTTTTTTTCAAAGTTCTAAATTAATTTGTAGTGAGTCATCGAGGAATGTTTGAAACACTCATTACGCTCTAAAAAGGTGAGAACGACCAAGATCTACCTTTTTTTTTATTTGAATAAATTAGAAACATATGAATAAAGTCTTTGATGCTTTTCTGCTTCTTGCATGTCTTATAGTATGTTGTACGTCTTTATTTTATCATTGTTTGCGTTTAAATCTTTTTTAAAACTCAATTTAAATGACAATAACAATATCCAGTTGTTCTGAATAATTTATGAAGGATAAAATTTCATTCAATAAATTATTTCATAATGCTTTCATTTAAAAAAAGAATTATGGCAATAAAAGGAGAAGCTACGAATCTAGAAACGAGACGAATGACAAGAAATGAAATATGTCTTTTGAATCAGGCAAACAATGGAGTCATTTCTGTCGTCACAATCGACGAAAATGTCCTAAGAAGCCAACTATTAGCCAACATTATGCTACTTTGTACTGCGCTATAATAGCAATTGCAAATAATTCTAAAAATTAAATTGACATGCCTTTATTGTACATCGAAGGAGTATGTATTCTCCTAATATATATTTAATACCTTTTAATGTAGTTTTTAATTTATTATTTTGGAAATCTGCTTTTGAAAATCTACATATTCAAAATATAACGATTAAATTTATTTGAAAATTAAACTTTTTTTAAACGTTCCCAAAGGATATTTGTGAATGATTAAGTGAAAAATTTGACAATTTCTTTTGTGTTTTGGAAAATAACCAATTTTTTAAAACTGTACTTAAAATAAGATCTTTCTCATTATTTTCATCAATTTATATTAAAGAAAAATGAATCTATATTTTATCGTGACACAAAAGCTAATTTATAAATTGTTTGAGATATGTACTCCCTGTTAGAATGTTTTGAATAATGTAAAGAATTTTATTATATGTTGCTTAAGTAAATAAATGAAATTTCAAAAAAAGAAGAAAAAAACACAGTATCTAAATTTCTATTTGTTTCAAGTATTGCTTCTGGTATTTGGTTCAAATTTAAAATTGCATATTCCATCACAAAACTATTTTGATATTTCTTTTTAAAAAAGATGTAAGTATAATTAAATTAAACTCGAGGGAAAGGTTTTTTCTTCTGTATAAATGACTGATCTTCTATATAGCCTGATAATAAATAATTATATATAAAATTAAAAAACAACCCAACAAAAATGTTAAAATTTAATTTCTCGAATACGTAGTGGATAAATAGATTTATTTCACTTCTGGGTAAATAAACAATTTGTTGATGTTTTGTTATCAAAACTTACGATCAACACCAAAATGGGTTATTATATTCAACCATTTCAAGCAATTGGCTGTAAAATTTCCATCATAAATCTAAAAAACTGTTTTCATGAAGTAAAAGAATATTTTTGCATTGAAAGAAAAACTATATACAAGAATTGACAAATATCTATGCAAAATCAAGTAAGAAAAGGATGATAATTTATAATCGATAATTTATAATCATTTATTGTTCTTGTAACAATCAGACAGAATTTCATTTTTAAGATATACTGTTTAAGAATGATTATTGATAAAAGGGACATGAATTCTGTGATTAAAAATAATAAAGAACATACCCACGGTTTTTACGGCACAAAAACTCAAATACACCTCGTTCAAAGTGACGCGACAGAATATTTCTGATTCTACTTAGCTTTGGGGTCTAGCGATGTTACTCTTGCGACAAGATCGATTCTAGACAGTTACGGTTATGATATTTTGAGACATGGGAAAAACCCATAAGCCTAATCAGCTAAAAAGCAAAAATGTTTTTTATTGTTATTTTTGGGTAAAAGGATGGCATATGGAATATGTAAGAATATTGAATTCTTGAAAGCATGGATATGGTAAATTTATTATTATCAGCTTCCTATTATATCTTGGCATTTTGAAAAAAATTATTAAAGATGAAAGATTATATCTTCCTCATAAAAATTTATTTTATGTACGTAGTATAAAAATTGCCAAACATTTTTTTGAATTTTCTTCCATAGTTTTCCAATAATTATCTTAGTTATTTTTTAATAAACAAAATCTAGAATTTTTAAAAAGTTGAATGTATTCATTTTACATTTTTTTTAAATTTTTGTTTCAACTTAATATATCATTAATCTTATGCGAGTGATCGCAATCATTTTACTTCTTTTTGTGTAATTAATCTTTTACACGCGGAAAAGTAATCAGATGCAAAATTATTCACCTAATACAAGAGCTTATTTATTATTTCGGAAAATAAATATATATAATTATTTCAAGCCAAATTTTCACAAAAATTAATTTTTCATTTTTTTATCATCCTATAGGTATTTTTTAAACAAATTTAAATTAAATAAATAAATAAAATGTCAAAATGATGCATCGTCTTTTAAATGTTGAAGGAGAGAAGATATTCAAGTCAAGCCCTTTGTGGTCCGATGTCGAGTGTGACTCGACATTCAAGACTGTGCATCCTTTTGACGTTTTATTTATTTATTTTTCAAATTTAATTGTTAAAAATGCCTGCATAGTGGTTAAGAAATGTAGATTCATTTTTCAAAGAAATTCGACCTAAAAGAATTATGTATATTTATTTTTCACAGCAATAAATATATCTTTCTATTAGGTGAATAATTTTGCGTCTAATTATTTTTCGGACTGCAAAGGGTTGAAGCTTTGCATTGAAGAATTCGAAATTCTCTTTTACAATGGCCGTTTGTAACTGTTATATTTATTTTTTTACCTTTGTTTTCTGCTTATAATTTTTTCAAATTCAACTGTTATCTATTTAAAAAAACAGTTTCTGCGTCATCTTAAAATTCTAACTTTTATCTATTTAATTTTATTAATTAATTAATGTGCCGTTTTTCTGCTTGCCAGAATTTTTTTGGAATAAATCTATCTAGTTTTAGCCCA
This sequence comes from Argiope argentata, assembly GCA_026289955.1. NCBI lineage: Eukaryota > Metazoa > Arthropoda > Arachnida > Araneae > Araneidae > Argiope > Argiope argentata. The sequence goes on along the minus strand of JAOUZG010039747.1, from coordinate 1,109,147 downwards.
AATAGCTCGTAGAAAAAGAAATGAATCTAATTTGACTCAGCGGTTTCGTAGTAAACAATTAAATCAAAAAAAAAAAATAACGAAAAAGATTGTATCCGCATTCATGTGAATGACACGGCACCTGTTAAAAGCTTGTAAATGCGACTCATTTTACCAAAGCTTCATAACGCAGTGAAAAATTTTCTGGTGACTTATGACGGATTTCATAGGAAATAAAATATAATTTTTTTTTAAATGCAGTATCCTGAAGTCAGGTTATTAAACAAAAATATAAAATCTGGTATATAATATTTTTATTATTGATCATGCGAAAGTAAGAGTTGGATATTCACATAAATTTTTAGTTTGATTTTATTTTCACGACATTGCTATGTTCTTTTTACATGCTACGAATACAAGGAGGAAACAAAAGCAATACCATCGCAAAAATCCAGATCAACCCCCACATCACAAAATAATAAAGCCTAATATAAAATATAAAAATAAAAAAAAAATCTTTTCCACTCGAAAATAACGTGGAGGTCATCTAAAAATTAAACTCAAAAACTCAGGTTTCATGATTAAACCCTGATTTTGAGATTCGAATTCATTCTTTTTTTTAGCTTAAAACAATAATGAAAGATGTTATTTCCGCGTTGTAATTTGTTTTAAATTGAATTGCAATTCAAAGAGCATTAAAATATATTTTATTTATCTGAATTATTAATTTTATATTTTTATCAAAATGATTTATATATAATGAATTTTTAAAAAATAAAATTTCAACATTCATTGCATCACATTTTTAAAAATAAATTTGTCCTTTTTGTAAGATATATTTCACATTAAAATCAATCATAAACTTGCGTTGTTGTAACGTGAGCGACCTTTTGATTTGGAGAATCACGTGAACGTCCTTCAACGTCCTTTTTTTTCTTTTTCACCTCATTTTATTTAGCCCTTGTATCTCTTCAAATGGGTTTTGTTCTGATGTTTCTTTTTTCTTTGCTATTGTTGTTCTTATTACCTAAATCTTTCGAGAATTTATATGCACTTTTACCATAAATTACAGTGTTATTATTTTCCAAAAACACTACACAATCGGAGATTTAAAATATTACTTCTGTATTACCTTCATTTTCATTATAATAATATGCATTTCTGTATTTTAAGGGAAAATGTTAAAATACAAGCTACTTTTGATAGAAAGCAAGATACAAAAGTTCGTAAACTTCGCAAATTGATTAAGAGGAATTTGTTTGGTATTACAATGTGATTTTTAATTTGATATTACTTGTTTTTTATAGCAATTCTCTGTGGCATTAACGAATTTTAACGAAAGCAGCGTCTCTTGTTTTGAAGAAGCGCTAACTAGGGCCAAGAGTATTACTGAGCTACTCACTCATCACAGTCGCTTGCACAGCCCTTTTTACAGGAGGTGACATTCATACATCTCACAGATAGCACACAGAAGACACAATCCCGAACCGGGACTCGAACCCGGGGCATCTAGCTCTTACAGAAGATGCGCTACCTCTATGCCAGGACGCTGGCGATGTTACTTATAATTCTTTCGTGTGGAAATGGTGTCAATTTGTATGAAATTAAAACCACATTATAAAAAAGGCAAATGAAATAAAAATCCTAATTGGATGTTTTTTGTATTCTCATACATTCAAGCATAATAATAATGCAAATAAACCTAATAATATAATAACGTTTAAGATGCTATGTTCTTCATACTCCTGAAACAAGCTCAATAACATATAAAAAATTATTAAGACTCTAGTATAAATTTTAAACATTATAAGTAGAGAAATTTTATTAGTACTGTAGTATAAAATGCTTTGGTTATAAGATTTTAGTTATAACAGACAAAATTTTTAAAAGAAAAATGAAATATACGATTGCAAATTTCAAGTTATCATGTGAGCACATTATTATTTTTAAGTCGTAATTATTTATCTTAATTCATAAAGTCATTAACCGGTTTGAAACAATCACGAGACTTCTCTCTCGCTTTCTATTCCCTCTCTCACTAT